>JAAAKG020143544.1:0-11338 GCA_010014905.2 Druon quercuslanigerum
ACGAGAGTAAACTATTTTTCAAAGGAATTAAGCAGCTGAATTTTACACAAATTATTTATATGAAAAGCACTCAAAAATATTAAACAAACATTTTTCTTAAACAAACAACTCGCTCATTATTTAATTTTTCGATGATCAAAATTACAAAATTAATAGGAAAATGTATATAAATACAAAATAATAGGAAAATTGTTGCAAAAATCTGAAAATTATACGACACACAGCCTGAAATTTTATCTTTAATTTAAGCCGAAGAAACTTCAAAAATCTTCATCGGTTCCCGAGATACGATTAAAAATGTTTGATCGCGTCTGAGTAGAGTTTTAGTCAACAATCAAGGTTCTCGGCCGGTCTGCTGCTCGCCTTCTTCTTTAAGGCAGGACCGAATATGCCACGCCCAGAGGCGGTGCTTGATTGGGGCACTCTTATACTTTTGATTCTGCTCATCAGTAATTTTTATTTCAACTTATTGCAAATTTTTTACATTATTTATTGATTTTTTAAATTATTTACAATTATTTTAATTCAGAATTATCCCCATATCAAGGAATAAAAAAATTATGAACAGTTTTTTTTTATTTCCTTCATTTTTTATCAACTAGAATATTAATAAAAGTGTCGATATACTGTTACGAGAGTCAACTTTTTGTTAAACGTAGGTGTAATGAAAATTATATTTTCAATTTCTAATAAGAAGTTTATTATTTTCCTTTACACAAACATTTTTCTTACACAAACAACTCGCTTTTTCATATAAAAATTTATTAAAATTTCTTATGTAACTTTTATCCGTTTTTGTGTTTTAATAAGAAGTTGCTGGTCTCGTTAGTGAATTATACTTGAGATTAGTAAATATACTTTTTCCTATTAATTTTGTAATTTTGATCATCGAAAAATTAAATAATGAGTGAGTTGGTTGTTTAAGAAAAATGTTTGTGTAAAAAAATAAACTACTCATTATAAATTAAAAATATAATTTTCATTACACCTAGGCACTGTTTTATATATATTTTTTCGTTTGTTAATTCCATTATTATTTACTTTTAACATTTTTGAGTGTTTTTCATATAAATAATTTATGTAAAATTCAGCTGCTTAGTTTCTTTGAAAAATAGTTTACTCTTGTAACAATATATCTAAGATTTTATTAATATTCTAGTTGATGAAAATTTTAAGAAAGAAAAAAAAACAGTTTATCATTTTTTATTCTTTAATATGGCGATAATTCTAGATTGAAATAATAGTAAATATTTAAAAAAAACAATGAATACTTAATAAAAATTTACAATAATTTCAAATAAAAATTACTGATGAGCAGAATCAAAAGTATAAGAGAGCCCCGATCAATTTACTTCCTCTGTGCGTGGTCTATTCGGTCCTGCCTCAACGAAGAAGGCAAGCAGCAAACCGGCCAAGAACCGTGATCGTCGACTAAAACTCAACTCAGATACGATTGAACATTTTTAAACGTATCTCGGGAACCGATACAGAGTTTTTCATTTTCTTTGACTTAAATTAAAGATAAAATTTTAGGCTCTATTTCGTCATGCTAAAACTTAAAGTCGAGGTACAAAATTTTAGAAAATGTAGAATTTTTTTCAAGTTATCACGTTCTGTATTCTTTTTAGCAGATAAAAAAAAATCTGTTTAACATTACTGGACTTGGAATTTCATAGGGTTTTTAAGTGCGCTTGCTTCAATAGATCTTATAATTTTCGACGATTGTGTATTTTTTTTAACTAATAATAATAAAAATAATAATACTATATAATTTTTCTATTTCATAGCGTCTGATATCAGAAATAAAAGAAAAGAAAATAAGGGACAATCAAATTATCTTTCACATTTTAAAAAATTTTTCAGATATCTCTTGAAATATTTCGAAATTTTTTTGTGAAAATAATTTTTTTGAATGAATATCACTTTAAGTTTTTCCAGGAATCATAGGAAAAATTTGTATTATCTTGAAACCTTTCAAGAACGTTAAGAAGCTGCAAAATATTATTTAAAAAACCTTCTGATATCTACCTTTTGTTTTTAAAGAATGTTGTTTCTTTTCAAATTATAAAGTAGGTTTGCAATTTGGTAAAAACTTCCTAATAACATCTCCTAAGCTAATTTGAATTTTTTTTAATATTAAAATCCTGCATAATTAAAAAAGTTGCCTTAAATCTTTTAAAGAATGTTTCAAACATTTTGGAAATCTTTTAAAATGTTAAAATGTTACACCTATCAAAAACAATTTATTGAAACCAGAATCTTTGAAATTCTTGGCGACTACTCTTTTTTTATAACTTTGCCTTTTTTTGCTTAGAAGCACCAGCTCATTGTCCAACGATTGAATAGATAATGTTATTTTTAAAAAACCTCCCCGGCCTTTTGCACCAGTTTTAATGTACGCTTCATCTACTTCACGAGATTCCTAAATATCATCGATTAGTTTTTGACTATTTTTACAAGATACAAAATATTTTTTTTATGGCGTGTTTTCTGTTTTAGGGCCAATTAACTGGAATTCCGTTACATCAAAATGGTGCTCAAGTGAATGATTTAAAGCTTTGATTTTGTCTTTTACATTATGTTCAAATATATTTTTTTTTTTCGTTGCACTTCGAAGTGATTGAGCGATTCCTAAGGTTTTGTTAGTTGACAAACCAAAATAAGTACTAATTTTCGATAAATTTTTAGCAGATTTCACCCTTTGTTCAGCTTCTGTTTTGTTTCGTGAAACACTGATAGCCATTGGTCTACCTTGTTCTCTTGATAACGAAATCGAATCTTTTTGTTGACGCGTTTGGTCGGTAGATTTTTCTGTAATTACATTAGACACCAAGTTTTCTTTCACTTTCTGATCTAATGATGAATCTAAGTTTTGCATTAATTCCTTTTTTTTACAACTATGATGTTTACCTTTTGCGAAATTTGATCAGCGTTTCCCACATTCGTTATTTGCAGATTGTTTTCTTTGATGTTTTTTTAATGATGGTAGCACTATAATACATCATTCATAAGAACACGGCTTTCCAAAACTTGATTGAGTATTATTAGCTAGCTTAAAATTAGAATAATCCGCTTTCAGCAATCGTTCATCATCGCTGTCATAATTGACGTGCTTATTAATTATTTTTTCGAGTGTATGTGTTATTTCAAAAAGAAATTTTTTTCTCTTTACACAACAAGCACAATTTTAAACGACAATACTGTGCGAGATCGCACGAAGTTTGATTTGAGGTACGGTTTTCATTTTTTATCTACTTACTAAAAGTACGAGACAAAATTTAATTTTGATGCTCACACTTTGATCTTACGATACAAACTGACAATATTATAAATAACAATATATACAACTCGAAAATATTTGAGTACAGAATAATATTGAAATAGTTGATTCCCTTACGTATAGTTTTTTTTTACAACAACATTAGCCCTACATTCCATCCATAGCCTCGACACGTTTTAATTTGATTACAAAATATACACGTAATATTTTGTTTATAAACCATAGTCTTCTTTTTTTGTCAATTTTGAATCTCTTGATTTTGGAAATCAGTTGTCGTAATGAAAAAGCCTCCTTTAAAGAAACTTTTAGATTTTGGACATCGGTGGCTTGTAATAAGGGAGGCTTTGCCGCAATGCCAGTCTAATTGTTAGTTTCCAAACTGTTTACATTTTGTATGTCCTTTTTTTGAAAGAATCTTTGTAGTTTACACTTGTCACAAATTCTGCCTTAACTTTTTATTTTCTTCGCCTGGGGCAATGTTTACTTGGTATTGGACTCAAGTTTATAAAAAGAAACGCTGAAGAATTTCCCTATACCTGGAAATTATTTATGCCGCCCGTCAGAATAAGTTGCTACATATGTGCGATCATTCTATAGTTACGAGCTACGGTACACAATATCCCATGCAAAAAATGAGCAAAAACAACAAATCGCAATTTATCGTCGTGCTTGACATGAAATAGCTCCTCAAGAGATTGATGAAAATACAAGGATATGCCTGAACTGCAATCGCAGCATTCATATGGAGATGAATGCTTTATCGCTTGATCCTAATTATCTGACACTCAATGTTATAAAACAAAGAAGAAATAGTTCTTCTATATTTTGTAACAGAATGCAAGTTGTGACCAGGTTTTCGGTGAAATGTAGGTTTAATGTTTTTGAAAAATAATATTTAAGTACCGGAATCAACTCGTTATTGCCCTAAACATTTGGATGTGAGTGGCTTTATACCAAACGTCCTACTTCAAGGTTTAGAATTACGCAGTAGGTCTTATTGCTTGTCTTGCGTCCAGTTGCAATATTTTTTTCATGCCCTACGTGAATTATCGAAGATTGATGCGCCTGCTTTTAATAATAAAGAAACGTTTTCAGGGCGAGAATTCAATTTAATCAGTCACAGAACACGCCAGCAATTCAGGGATTTATATACGTATTGAGATTCTGCACGTGATTCTGTACAAGATCGATGGGTACATTGCCGTATTAGTAAAAAGGATTTGATGATGTTTTTATATAAGCCTCGCCAAATGATGAGTGAGCACTGTTTAAAAGTTATTTTATGGATACGATAGTTCTCAAGAACATAGGGTTGATGGCTATAACACAGGAGGAGTAAATACAGAGACATGGAATGGACTTCGCAAATGAACTTTATAATCCCACTCCTGAAGTTCCTAAAGTGATTGCCTATACAGAGCATTCAGGCAAACATACTGCATTCATAAAGGTCGACGCTTAATTAAGCTAGCCTCAGCTGTAGCTCCAAATGGCTATATTTTCTATATTCATGGGCCTTCTTTTCTGACTCTCTAAATTACGATGCTGCCATGCTTACTAATGATTTCGAAATCGATGTTAATGGGCTGCGAGCATGGTTTGAAAACGATGATATTATCATTGCGGATATTCGTTATCGTGATGCCCTACCGCTTCTTAAAAATCTTGGTTTTAACCATATAATTCCACCTCTGTTAGTTCGTGGACAAAGGCAATTTGGTACAGAAGAAGCAAATGACTCAAGATTGATTACTAAGAAAAGGTGGACCATAGAGGCACGAAATAGCCACATAAAATCTGTTTTTAAGTTATTTTGAAATCTTGTGAACATGAACCATGCCATTAACATCGACGATCTTTATCGTATTGATGGGACGACCCTCAAAGAGTATCGTCCTTGCATACAGATGGCTGATGCGATCGTAGACTTAGCCCAAACAATGTTACGAAAATCACGTGAACCCAACGTCGTCCAGGCCAGAGTTACAATTGACAACCTGCATACCATAAATGCCAGATGAATTCATCTTAATGAACACCAAGTACCTCATTTCCCTAGGCTGGATATGAATTATCTGAAGGAACTGACAGGAGAAATCTCATAAGCTGTATCTAGCAGGAGCTTACATCCAAGATAAGTTTGAGAGGGAGCCAATGGAATATTTCATGCGTGACAAACTTGTCGATGAACCGGGTTTATTCAGATTGCGAGTATATTCTCGTTTCTTACCAGCAACGTAATATCAGATCTGGATATCGTATGTAGAAGATAACTTACTTCAAACAATCGATGATCAAAAGCTACAACTGGTCCCAAACTACAAAATTTCCAAGGGACGAAGAGTTCGGTATGATCCCTGAGCGTGGTGCCAAACAGTCCTAGAAGGTCCGTGGAATTCCTCGAATATGCATCAAACGTTAACTTTGGTACAACATCCACAAAAAAGTATCCTTGTCTCGACATTAAGACATGTATATTATTATTGGGAGAATGCTAAAATACAAAATATCAAAGGGACAGAGAGTTCGGCATGATCCCTGAGCATGGTGCCAAACAGTCTTCTGTGGTTGCTGTAACTCTTCTCATCTGCGTGGAAAGCGACATACGATGCAACACCGATAAAAAAATATCCTTTCGTCGACCTTAAGGCACGAATATTGTTATTCAGAAGGTCCCAAACTACAAAATACCTAAGGGAAAGTGAGTTCAGCATGATCCCTGATCGTGGTGCCAAACAGTTCTAGAAGGTCCGTGGAATTGCTCGAGTATGCATCAAGCGTTAACTTTGGTACAACATCCACGAAAAAGTATCCTTTTCTCGACATTAGGACATGGATATTATTATTGGGGGAATTCTAAAATACAAAATATCAAAGGGACAGAGAGTTCAGCATGATCCCTAAGCTTAGTGCCATACAGTTTTCAAGGGTCCGTGGAACTCCTCTCGCATCAGGATATTATAAACTACATTATACTACAGTTTCAGCCAATTTGACCGGGACCAAATTTTTTATAGATGTGTGTGGGGTCCTTTATTGTTCGAATTATTCAAAAAATTCAATTTTGCTGTATATTTTCTAAATCTCTGAAAGTTTAAAATTATTTTTGAATCTTTCTAAAACTTCGAAAGTATTTTGAAACTACTTGAATTTTTCCTACTTTTCTTTTAGTCTGCAAAATTAAAAAAATGCAGAGGATTCAATAATTTATGAAATGATTTTAAATTATTTGAAAAAGTTGTAATGAATTTTTTTTTTAATAACAAATTTTTCTAAAAATCTTTAGAGAATTTTTTTTTTCTATTGAAAATTTCAAAATGTTTAAAAGAATTCTAATTTCTTTCTTCGAATTCTTTTTAAACAAATTTTGTAATTCTTATAAGTTAAAAAATTTTTCTAAATCTATTTGAAACTGGAATATTATTGTAAAATGATGTGTTCTTGAAAATTTTAAAAATTTTGCTCTAAAAACCTCTACATTTTCTTTCGGAATTTTACCAAATGATTTGAAATGTTTTGAAATATTTCTTAATGTTCTCTTGAATTTAATTTTTCATGATGAGAAACCTTTTTAAATTTTCCCAAAAATCTTATTTAATTTATTTTACAAAGTACTCAATACTTATCTTCACTCAAGATTAAAACATTTTGAAAACTATCTATAATTTAATAATATAATTTATGCAAAAAAGATTTTTTAAATTTTTATCATTTTTTTATCATTACGTTATGAGATGCGGAATATTACACTTTGATTTAATGCACACATTTATTTTGCGGAATTCTAAGCTCGTTACCTGGAAATTAGGGAAATCGAAAATAGTGAATATTGCTCAACTGCAACATTGTGCGTTAAATAGGTAATAACATTAGCGACAAAAAAACATTTCCTGTTATATAAAAACCTCCATAAAATGCACAGTTTTTTATTGATATAATAACGATTTATAAATTAAATTTTTTTATGTTTATGACGAAATTAGAAGAAAAACCAATTCTGTATAGAAAAGTCGAGTGCCAGAACTTTCAAGTTGAAACTGGTTAAGTTTCACGTTGGATAAAAAATCTTCGTTTCCTTTCTCCTTGAATTCTTAATTTTTTTTATTTTAAAAATGTGCAACTGTCAATTTTCTAATCATTTTCTTATAACATATAATACTTTGTTTATAAACTTTTTTTAAATGGTGCTTTGAACTTCCTTTCGATAAATATATTGCTTTAAACAGTGATGATATTTTTCTAAATTAATAAAAAATGTAATAATAGTTTCTTGAAATATTTTTTAAGGCTTGTAACCTCGTTTTATGCTGCCACATGTTTATTTTTTATTATTTACATCGACAAAAAGAATTAGATAAGTAGATATACGGGTGATTGCCAAAAGGTTTACCATTTCAAGTCCGTGGCATTTTCTATGAACAATGAATTCTTTTTTTAAATATCTCGACTTCGTTCAGAAATTACAAATTGAAAACCACAAATATAAAACTGAAAAATTAAAAAGCACTTTCAATTCTGTTCCGGTATGACAAGCGCTTCTAATGATGAATATTGCAATATTCATCATTAGAAGCGCTTGAGCTCTAAAGTTTTAATTAATATCAAAGCCATGTAAAATACTTTTTAAATGATCTCGTTTAATCTCTTACGTGTAATTTGATTAAATAATTGTTTTTATTAAGACTAAGAATTTGAATATAATGTCGATCAGAAAATAAATACTCTGTCATTTCCTGGACAAAGAAAACTTCCATCCTAGTAAATATAATTCCAGAAAATAAAATCAAAAGCTATAGCAGTAGGGAAAAACGCAACATGCGCACAAGGAGCAAAATGCGCAACGTGCGCAAAGCTACAGAAAACGATCACTGCGCATTTACGGGTTTTCAGTGACTGTCGTCTTCATCCTATATTCTCAATTCTTTGATTACTTATTTTCTAAATTCTTTTTCAAAAAACACCTAATAATTCGGTCATCGTCAAATAACTTCCGATAGACTTTTTAATATAATTTACTAATCCGTAGATTGAATTTCTTTTCTCAAAACTTCTTTCATAGTTTTTATAACTCTAGAGAAATTTCTATTATTTATGAGAAAGGATCGCTTCTTTTTTGAAATATTTTAAAATAAAAATGAGAAGACTTTTTCCAGCGACTGCAGAATTTTATCTCTTTCTAGGAGTCATCGGATTCTCACTTCAAATTTAAGGGATTATAGTTTTCTGTAACTCTTTCCAGCACAAAAAAAAATTAAGTAAAGTAAAATGAGTTGAAATAAGTTAAAATAGTAATCGAAAAGAGCGATCTGCAATTTTCAATAATTGATTTTCCAAAATTTGGGTCATTCTCATTCGAAAACAAGTAATATGCTTTACATTTTAAATTGTTGTTATTTGAAACCTTTTATTTTTGAAATCAATTGGAAGATTAATGAAGGGAGAATTTAAAAGCGTAATACTTTTCTCACGTTGTTTTGTATCCCTAGAGAGAATGAGCTGTATCGATATCGTACCAGTTTACATGGAAACTACGGACCTCCGGTAAAACATTAAACTTCCTCATATCGAGATAGCCTTCATTTCCACGTGCCTTCCGATTAAATCTTCCTTGCCGGTGAAGGTTCGACCTAAAGCGATGCGATGTGCACACACAAGCGTGGCAGATTGAAAACAACCCCATCATGGAAAGGCCAGCATGAAATTCGCTAGCATGTACGTACGTGCGTTCATGCAGATATATGCATAGGTATCTCAACTCCTATAACGCACCAGGATAAAGTGAAGGATTTGGTCTTATCCCATGGGAAAATGACTGTTCGATCTTCTCCAGTCTATAAACTATACATTTTTCAGTTTACTTTTATCTAGAAAATTCCACCTGCTCCTCTTGTGCAAGCGAATATAAATTACGTTCTCCAGTTTCCTTCTACACTGTTAAAACTTTCTTTAGAAATTTTATGACACGCGTCACTAAAGCTTTATGCAGAGAACGTTTCTAAATTTTCCTAAACTTAAACAGGAATTTCAGCAATGGTAACTGCATAAAACTCCCGCCAGATGCTTTAAATAATTATGTTAGTTATATTTGTCATGAGAATATCAATAGCAAGAGAATGTGAGTGAAGTTAGTACAAAACTTTTTATGTATCTATGTCATGATAGAACGAACAATCATAAAATATATAATCAAAGTCCATCTTGGATGGATGAGAGCTTCTAATGTGTCCTCTGAGGGTTTACATTTTTCTTGAACTTTCTTCCCTATTCCTTAACACACCTTTCAATCACTTACTTGGTGGTGGAAGGGGGACCTACAGTTTAAGGTGGGTTCCAAACCACCAAGAGCAACAGCCTTAAGTACTGTTTCTTTATCACAGTTGATAAATTACACAGGCCAACATGGTTTTGTTATTGGAAAGTGGTTTTTGGCTACATTTGAGGTTTTGTCAATGAGACATAAAATTTTTTGGGGATTTTTCGTTAGTTGTGTCATATAGTACTGCTCTTTCTCTTTAATTTGAAATTTGCAGAGTTTAATTACCATTTTTCTTTACCAAGTTACGCCAATTTGAAATTACGAGATATATCCCATTATATCTTTAGCATTTGCTTTGAATATTTTGAGGCAGACGTTTTCTACTGGGTGTTTCTTTTGAGAATTTGTACTTGATGGTATTTAAAACAAAAGCTCAAGACATAATGGGACATATCTCGCAATTTCAAGTTGGCGTAACTTGGTAAAGAAAAATGTTAAATAAACTCTGCGACTCTCAAATTAAATAAAAAAGGCAGTACTATATGACACAGCTAAAGAAAAAATCCCAAAAAAATTTTTGTCTTTCGTACAAAACCTCAAAACTACCCAAAAACGCCATTTTTTCTTCGTAAAAAATTACTTTGGAAATGACCCTCCACTTTCCAACAACTGACATGACCCCATTATTTGCAGGCCTGTGTTATTTATATTATATTACATATTTATTTACATTTAAACATCGCTCGTATATAATCTTACTATAATTTTTATTTTTAAGACAAATATATGCTGCAAATTGAAATTACAATGAATGAACTAAAAAATATTGTCTCTATACATTACATGTTAGGAGAAATTCAATCACAAAATGTCATTTCATTTTTGATACATAATATTCGTACGTACTTTTTTTGTAAAAAAATTCAATTTTCAACCGGAAAATATGAATTTTCAGAAAACTAAATTAACTTGCATAAAAATAGTTAGACCTTCAAACAAAGAAACGATTATTTTAACTAAAATATGAATGTTGCCCAAAAAAATGATTTCTTAGCAACGTGGTTGAACCAATATTTTCATCGACACAATTTTAATCCTCTGATAGTGAGTCGATTAATTCTCAAGCAAGCAGTAGCATTTTTATCCAAAATTTAAAAATTTTTATCCAAAAAATATTTTATTTTGACTTTTCAACATCAAAATATACGTTTTGAACAAGAAGTAAATTTTCTACGAAGATTATACTTGACTTATTAACCCAGAAAGATAATGTTTCAACAAAACAGTTCATATTTAATAAAACGGATAATTTGTTTGAAATAATTTTGTAATCAGAAAGTCAAATCATCGAAAAAATAATTATATTTTTATTCAAAAAATATTTCAGCTTGACTTTTCAGCATAAAAATAGAAGTTGCAAATAAGAAAGAAATTTTCTATGAGAATAGTTGCATTTTCTACACGAAGATATGAATTTTGCATAAAACATTTTAATCTTTAATAAATATAAAACTAATTTTTTGACGAAATTCTTTAATTTTAAACTAAACCGTTCCATTTTTATCGAAGAAAGATGCAATTTCAACTTGATAATACACGTTTTGAGCAAGAAGTACAATTTTTTCGAAGATTATAGTTAAATTTTTCACCCAAAAAGACAATATGGCATAAAAATAGGAGTTGTAAATAAAAAAATCTGCCCGCATCGCGGGCACATTCTCATCGCGCGCTTCGCGCTCGATAGTGTATTCACCTCGCGCTACGCGCTCGGACACATTTGCCTTACGCTTTACGCTCGGTTC
>JAAAKG020143545.1:0-11338 GCA_010014905.2 Druon quercuslanigerum
CAAAACTTTGTACAAATTATTCGAAAAATATTACTTAGAAAAAACAAGGCATAAATTAACAATAAGTACATCTATCTATTTTAAATATTTTATCAATAATGTCGGCTTTACTTTCAAACCTTCTCGAACTGATGTATGCAATACTTTCTATAAAAGTGAGACAGAAGAAGTGACAAGTGAAGACTTAATTAAACACAAAGAAAGTGCTAAAAGTTATTTATCATTGAAGAACCAAATACTCTCTGAAAATACTAGTCTATGTCGCGAATTTGACTTTGCTCAGAACTTACCCTTACCAAAATTACCGGCATCCGAACAATTTTACAAACGGATAGTATGGCTTTTTTTATTTTATGTGCACATACACAACACGGGCACAAGCTACATGTTTCCTCTTCTTGAAGGCATTGTAAAAAAAGGAGCAAATAATGTATACAATTTTATTCAGTACAAAATAATGAAGGAGTTTGATAAAGCCAAATTCAGCTTCACAACTCTATTTTCAGATAGATGCCCTGGACAAAATAAAAGTTTGTATTTAATTTTTTGTTTCTATTGTCTATTCATTTGCAAATTGAAAGTAAGTATATCTTTCCAGTTCGTGGACCCTTCTATTTCTAATGTGATAGGAATTATGGCACATATTCGCAGAAAAAAAAATAGAGCGCATTGAAACGCCGGATAAATATATGGAATTGATTTAAAGGGCAAAATCCGCAAACCGAAAAAATTTCTAATTAGTAAAGCTTTTGTTTTACATGTTTTCCCCGACGGGAAAGTAGACGTTTATGATAATTATAAATTGGAGAAGGTAACTACTTTTTTGTTTGCTACTAATCTTAAACTAAAAGATCTTCCAAGAAGTTGTCCACCTCGAATTGGACTAAAATCGACTAAAACAAAAGACGCGAAAAGTCTTTTTAATTTTCTAAGCGCCCCTGGAAAAGAATTCTTTGAAAATTATTTTTCGCAATTTACTAAAAATAATTCTGCCAAAGACAACACTGAAGACACTGATGAAAATGTTTAAATTATTTATAAAAAAAATAGTACAAGTTATTATATAAATATTATGTAAGTTTTAATTTTTATAATTTGCTATTAAAAATAATAAACAAATGTAAATTATAATGTCTTCATTATTATTTTGGTAGCCGACTTGTCCTTCCAATCGTCCACTGTTATACAGACAGGCACGCGTACGGGACAGCGCTGAGATCTTAAATCAATTGTGACTTTAAAACTATAAAACATAATTGCCTGATATTTTCCAAAAAGGTTCCTTGAATCCTAACACAAGTTTAGGTTACCGTTAATTTTAATTTTATGAAAATTCGTTCGACTGCCGAAGCGTTTAAAACTTTCAATATCTAATTTACGCCATGCGAAAAATAAAAATCGTTGTACGTTGTTAGTGACAATTAATTAAAATTCTATAAATACCGTCAGTTTTGTTATATGGTGGTGCATATTTTCTGAAATTTTTATTGCGATTTCAGAAAAAAGTAACATTTTCTTGATTATTTCGAAAACTAATGAAGTTATCACATTTATTTATAGGACTAAAAATATGCGCAGTAAAATTTCCTAATGGAATATGTTATTGAAAAATTAAAATTCGATCTAAAAAAATATGAGCCAGGGGCCAACTAAAACGACGGCGTTTCGGGCGTATCCCCTTTTGATCGCCAGCGGTTCAATTGATCATTTTCTAATGAAAGCATATAGAAGATGAGTAGAACTAATCGCCATCCTTGAAAAGGACAGGTCGATTTTCTTTATTTGTCCTCTTTCTATTCCTTATTCCACTTCTGACTGACGGCCGTAATCAGGGGCCCAGTACTATATGTCGATGTTCACGCCAATAAACACTGCCGTAATCTCTTGGTATTCAAAAGAATCAAAAGAAACTCGAGGAACCCCGAGTTTCTAATATTTTGAATAACTGCATAACCTATACAGGGTGTCTCAGACTCAAGTGTTTTCGATTTATTTTTTTTATTTGTATACAGCCATATAACTCCGGACACTTGATCCTGGGAGACCCTGAACAGCAGTAGATGATTTTCTTCTGTCGAGGGACTCCGCTCCCGAAATCTCTGACGACAGCTTAAGCTCTCCTTGTTATGCGCTTCTAGAAAAAATAGTTTTTTCCGATACCTACCTATTTATGGTCACCCACTCGTGCGGGGCCACCGACTAATTTTACGATTTAAAGTTGGTCAACTTGCCTGATACGAAATAGATTTGATCTCTAAAAGTTTCTTTGGTTTTTGAAACTCTACGACTACTAAATTTAAATAATTTAAAACCCTAATGACATAACTAGATAACTAATTGCAAATCTTTAAATCACTTGGAAGAAGCAACTAATTAAAGCCAGCATGAACTTTTAAACTGGATCGTAGCAGAAAATCCGATAGATTGATTTTCTACAACTCTTTCAGCTTTTAATAATCTGTACAAAGGAATTTAAAGTCAATTAAAGCACGAATATGCACATTGCGCAACTGTGCCTCACCTGGAAGTGGTAATCACGTCGTATTCTGCATTCTTATCTCCCTGTACTTCTTCCAACCTATAAACGTAATAAAAAAAAAAGAAAAGTAAATCATACAGAAATGGATGAATAAATGATCGACTGGGGCTATCACTGTGTGTAAATGCAAATATTCAATAAAAATGATAAATACTTTTTAAAAAGTAGGTTTATTCTTTTCATTTTCGTTAAGCTAACAAAATTAATGCAGCCTTATTTAACGAAACTGCTATCCCTATATTTTTTGAAAAGCATTATAAACTTTTAATAAATAGATATTGCGATTTTAAAATTAAAAAATAAAGCGCAGTGGCTGATCTCACTAATAAAAAATATCATTCTTTGTTCGTAAAATTAATTGAAGTTTCTTTTTAACTTTACGTTTTTCGCGAAACTAACACACTCATACAAAATTGTCCTCCTGAAATCCAATTCAATATTTACAAACAGAATAAATGACAAGCTTTTTAAAAATTCATTAGCAATCAAGCTTTTTGTCTGTAAACTTTGTATTTTTATCTAAGAAGCGAGTAGACGAAATAAATGCATTAATGAAAATTATGAGAGAAAGATATGACGTCAACGGAAACATGAAATTATTAAAAGGATTAACAAAACTTTGAAAGTAGAATCGATGAATACGAAACAGAAACGCAGTGGTTTAAGCAAAATATTACATAAGCTGTATGCTGTATTAGTTAGTGTTGCACAGGCTGAGGAAGAGGAATTTGTTTAAAAAATAATAATTTCTCTCTTTAGTGGTTCTATTACAATCTCTGGTAGAAATAAATTTGGTTAATTAATAATAAAGCAGTGTCCTAAGTTTGCAAAGTCAACTTTGTTAGACAGTTTGTGCCGCGCAGAATGCGGAGTGTTAAGTGTGCATATGTTTTGTTTCAAAGCATGGTTTATCAAACTGTTTATCTATTAGTCCCATTTAGTTTAAATGACTTGCAATTAATTTATCAAAGAGATCCTTTAGGGAGAATTGAGACATGTTCCCCCTCTAATGGATGTCTCTGTACCGTAAACCTTGATATTTTCATGGGACGAAAAACTTTGAACAGTGTAATTTTTATTCTTTTTCTTGCTTATACAAAATTTTAAGTACATATGCGAGCGTCCGCATAAAAAGGGCCCTTGCGCAAAGGAAATGATAACAGGGCCAACACGTAATCTATTGGCACTATAATCAAGTTCCAAACGCAATTAGAAGTAGGTATATAAACCAAACTCTCGGTTTATATCCCCCCAGTCTCGGCCTTCCTAGAACTGCTGGCCCCCACAGGTTCTCATCTCGCGGGACGTGATACACTTGCTACTCGTGCATGAAAAACACCAGCAGCATAGCGGAAAGGCGCAGTGGGCGGGTAATCACTCATGTATATTGCGCAATATTTATATTCAAAATGGAAACGTTTTAAACGGTCCTGACTGTTTATGTTTGGATCCCCTCAAATTGTGGGTAAGGCTATTTGCAGGCAATCGCCGACACTGAACTGAAACCAACAGCTTGGTGTATTTCATTTTTAAAGAAAAAAGAAAACATGTGTGTTCATAGAACTCGCCAACTTTAGATGCACTTTTCTTGAACGGCAGTTTTTAAAGTTTTCACTTCAAAAATGCCACGGTAACTCGTTCTTCCGAAATAGGTTTAAAATTGTTATTTTAAAATCGCGCCAACTCAAGCTAATCAAATTTATTAGTACCCCATGTCTCCGCTCTCCCTTCAGGTTCTCTAACTTATCCCAATTGCAGGCCCCAGTTTCATTTGTAGAAATAGTATTCGAAATAGGAAAAGAATTTTACTTCTATTTTCAAAAAATTGTCGAATTTTATTTCTTTTTAAATTCGGAACTATCACTAAGCTTTCATCTTCAAGCTTATAAAATGTAAACATTATTGACTTTTTAATTTTGTTAATAGCAAGGTTCATGTGGGACATGTCATATCTGCAGCACGTTATATCTACGACATGTCACATATGTGGCATGTCACACTTACGGCATGACACATCTGCGGCATATCTACCTAGCGTCTTCTCTCACCAGTGGAAAGGAATTCTACCAATATTATTTCTGCAGCCACTCACAGGGGGCCCTCCCGTTCCTCACGTGATGTTGAAAAAGGAGTAGGAGTGTGACCTTCCATTATTTCTGTGATCAGTCACAGGGGTGCCTTCCCTTGCCCCACGGGACGTTGGGAAAGGCTTAGGGGTGTGACCTTACATTATTTATGTGGCCAGTCACAGGGGTGCGGTGAGAGATGCCGCAAAAATGTCCATTTCATAGTGAAATATGCCGCGCGGGACAGAAGCCGCTAGGTAGAGATTCTGAAGGTGAGACATGCCGCATGTGTTACATGCTGCAAATGTGACATGCTGCAGATATGACATTTCGCAGGTGTGAGTTGCCGCAGAGAGACTTACCGCATGTGACATGGTATGTCTTCTTTCAATAAATACACTGCCGTACAAAAGTCTTTGAGCACTTGATAATTAGAGCCAGAATGCCCATTCCCAAACAAATCTGTTAATTCCGGAGATCAATCGCCCAGGAAATATCCTTTCGGGTCAATCGCGTCAAATAAAGCATCTGAATGTTCTTTCCGATCAGTTCCGGCGAAAAAAGTCTACTTCGCGTATGAGATTCCTTAATCAATCGACTTACTTAAATACTATTTCATCAGGAAGCATGGCGATTCTTAATAATTCCTGATGATAGTAATTAAAATCGCTATCGTTCGAGAAAAACTTTTTTAAGTGTTTTAAAAGACACTTAAGTTCGTTGAAGGTGTATCCGCCAACTGATTCCTTTTCTGCTTCTCTCAATTTTTTGATAGCTTCATCAAAGCACCTTATCGAGTATTTCTGAATTCGATGGATGCAGATCAGCTTTGAGAACTTTCACTTTTAACGTTGAATGCGTAGAAAATCTCCTCTTCAAGGTGCATGACAAGAAGATTTTCGTGTGCAGAATTATCGAAAAATTGAGAGCAGCCGATGCTTCTTAGTCGAAATCGTAATTCAGTACGCCGCTCGAGTACGGAAAAAACATGTGAGAAGAAACAGCAGAAAATAAGAAAGGTCTGAATTAGAAGTTCAGGAGTGTTAAGACAGAAGGGACGTGTGGACGATAATAAAAAGTTTTAGAAAACGTAGGGTGGGAACAAGTGAGAATGCAGGGAGCGAGGAATGGAGGAAATTTTTAAAAGAATCATTTCAGGATTCAGATTAACGGGAGAGTATTAGCAGACCGAGGTAGGTAGATGGAGAGAAGCTGAATGGCGAGGAGATAGAGAAGCAGATAAGGAAGTTGAGAAGGTGAAAGGCAGCAGGGCTGGCTGCTGTAGGGAACGAAGCGTGACTGTTTAGGGGATAGGGATGGACAAGAGATGGAGACGCAGGCGAGCTTTAGGGAGGGAAGGAGCACTATCGACAATATTTACGTCTTCCAGCGCGTGGTGGATAGAGAATTAGCGAGGAAGGGTTCAAACGTGTACATGTTTTTTGTGGAACTTAAAAGCGCGTTCTCTTCGGTGGATACGATGAGGTTGTGGAAGGCGATGGCAGAGAGAGGAGTGTACGGATTCCTGATCGAGAGTGTAAGAGAGGTAAATAAATAGAAGAAATCGCGGAAATCTTAAGTAAGCTAGAGGCGTGGCGCTGGGAAGAAAGAGAGGTGGTAAGTGGGATACCGAAGAGGTATGTAAAGTGGACACCGGGTTTGGCAAAAATACGTCTATTTATATTGTCAGGAGGGAGGCGGGAAGAACGAGTTGAGGGATTATAACGGGGAATCGAGCGTGTAAATTTGATAAATCTTTGGAAGACGGGGGAATTAACCAGGTTAGGGAGAGTTGGTGGGAGAAGGATAACAGGAGAGGGGGGTGAGAAGATGGAGGTTGAAAGAGAAAGGTATTTTAGAACAAATGGACTGCAGAGGGATAAAGTAAAAAGGATTTACAAGGAAGGAAGGAAGGTACATGAGAAGGTTAATAAAAACGGCATGGAAAGAGGGAAGGCGCAATATTTGTGTGAAAAGGGAGAGAAAGGAAGTCAGGAGCTTATAGCATGGATGAGATACGGATGCATAGAGGCGGGGAGGGGGATGCAAGTTTGTTACACTAGTTGGAGGAGTGTGGGGAGGTGGAAAGGAGTGGGATAAGCATGGAAGTATTAATGCATGAAAGGGTGAGAAAAGGGCAGTGGTATGGGTGGAGAGGATGTTGGGTAAGATGGTGAAGAAGAGCAGGAAGAGGAATGGAGAAGGAAAGATTGTAAATAGGATAGGAAGTAGATATAAGGAAAATGTAAATATTTTAAACAGTAGATCAGTATTAGGTAATAGCCGCGGAGGCAAAGTTTAGCAATGCGAGGCAAAGCGAGAAATTAGTGACAAGCGTACGAGGCGAGGCAAAGCGTGCAAGACACGGTTATAAGAACGAGTGGGCTTAGAGATGTGGTATGGATGGATGTTAGTTTTTAATACTTAGTTCTAAGAACATTCTGAAAAAAGGAAGTGTAAGCAAGTCATTTATTTTAAGGCCAGCGCGCTGAAAAATAATGTTCATATAAGTGTTTTAAGAGACCCTTAATGTCGTTGAAGATGTATGCGTCAACCGATTCCTTCTCGGCTGCTCTCAATTGTTCAATAATTCCGCTCACGAAAAAATTCCTATTGCACTTCATTAAGAGATTTTCCATGCTTTCCACTTCAAAAGCGAAAGTTCTTAAGGCCGATCTGCATCCATTGGATTCAGAAATACTGGATAAGGTGCTTCGATAATAAATAAACGGAGGACCGACCTAATAAGCGCCGACAACCTCTTCTTAAAGGAGTGTGATAAGAAGTTTTTCGAGCGCGGAGCTAAACAAAATTGAGAGGAGCCGCAAAGGAATCAGTTGACGGATAAACTTTTAACAAACTTAAGGGTATGTTAAAACACATTAAAAAGCATTTATCTGACGGTCGCGATTTCAAATACTACCATCGGAAATTATAGAGAACCTCGATGCTTCCTGTTGAAACCGTATCCAAGTACCCAAATACAGGATTTTGTAAATATGTAGACGGAGCAAAGTCTTTTCTAACCATTACTGGTCGGGAAGAGCATTCTGATCCTCTATTTGATACGATTGCCCCGAAAGGATATTTTCTGGACGGTTTATCTCCGAAAATTATTATATCTGATTGGTAATAAGCACTCTGGTTCTAATTGTTTAAATACTTCTGCACGGCAGTGTAATATAAATAAATAAACGAAGAATAAATAATAATAAAAGAAATACTTAAATATTTTCCAAACTCAAAATACATACTTTAAATTTATAATGTGTTACCCAAGCCTCAGGCTGACGTCTGAAGAAGGAGAAATAAAGGGAAATTAGGATATGGCTCTGAGGCCTGCAAGGGAATGAAATCAAATTAGTTTCCTTAAAAACAATTTAAGAGCTTTGATTAAGATTGATTAACTTTCAAGAATCGGGTTTCTCGTTTCGTACTTTCAAGTCTCCTGGGTCTTCTTATTTATAATGAGAGTTCGCATTCTTTAATCGATATAAATTTCATCTTCTATAAAGCTTTTCTTATGCAGCAATACGCAATTTTTTATCATAAAACTTTTTTATATCTTCCTAAAGTTTACGATGATTTCATATGCAATCATTCGCCTTCGCATCATATATTAAATAACAAAGTTTTTTCATCATTTTGCGTAGATAGTTTTCCGAAGACATGTTTAGAAAATTAATTTTTTTAAACTTGTAAAAAAATATATTAATAAGATATTTAGAAACTTTCTGAAGGTTGCCGGAAATAATTTCTCTCTCTTATTTCACATTTTAGTTTTGAAAAAAAACTCTCAATTTGAAAAAATAAAATTACTTACCTGTGCTCATCTTTTGCACTTGGGATGAATTTGGTACATTCCCTTTTCTGAAAAGTTGCCTCTATCCAACTACGTTCCGTTGTCTGAAATATACATTGCTAATGTTAATACTACAGGAATTATAAAGAAAAATAATATTGAGGCCATACAAATTGCTTATCATTTTAATGAAATTCGAGTTCAATAGAAATTTCATAAATATTCAAAAATGTCTAGAATAAATGTAAATTGACTTTAGAAAATAAGATTTCAATAAGCAAAACGTCTGCTTAGAAAATAAAAGAAGAGGATTCGGTATTAAATTTATTTTTTAATTTTAGCTGTATTCTGTGATTATAGTCGATGCATCGATTTTATCACTATTTATATTTACATTTGTATGACTCAACTGCGTATTAACGCTATAAACTATGCATAAAATACTACGATGAAAATCTATAGTCTTGTACGTATAAATATTAAAATGGTTGGGTAATGCATGAAATTCCTACAACTTTATAATACACACAGTGTAAGAATGAGCGACGCATAACTGGTATGTGAAACAATTTATTATAAATCTGCTGAAGCTTAATTAAACAAGATAATTACTTCTACATCATGTATTCTAAACATAAATAAAAACAAATTACTTTGCTGAACAATAGGCAAAACATTCCACATTAAAACTTTCAAACAAGTTGTAGCAACATTTTTAAGGATAAATAAATACCCGTAACTCTTTAAAATCTTACTAAATTTCAATCAGCATGTCTGAGCAATGTAACTGTAAAATAATTCCTTAAGAAAATTACCAAGCAAATGTTGTTACAGAATTATTTGTTAATATAGCTAATATATACGCTTATGTAGCGCTTAAAGATACCTTATCCCACTAATGTGGACCAAATCGGAGCCGAGGCACCTCAAGCATTCGTATCCTGGTGCGACTTTTAAGACTTATAAATATAAATTCTCGACTTTGGAATGCATCTTTAAAAACTAATTATTAATTGGTATTAGAAGTGAACTAAAAACCTCTGAAATTATTCACACATGCAAAAAATATTGATAAAGTAAGACGTAAACATGATCCAATCTACTTTTGCCGTCCTAATTCTTGATTCAAATTTGAAACAAAATGTATGCTAGCCGTCAAATTGTAAAGAACAATCCGTGAAGCCTGATATTTTTTAATTTTTCACACTAACTTTTAGACCAAAAACTGTTTTGGCAAATTTTAATTTTTCCAGGAACTTTTAAAAATCACACACTTTTACCAATTTGAATTTGAATATGAATTATTTATTTTTAAATAATGTAAATTCCTTCCCTTGATTTTACCATCTTATAACAGACGATAAAATTCACTCTTACCTAAGTTGGCAGAAAAAATGAAGATGAAGAAAATATACCTTTGCCTTCTTTCGCTTCACTTTTGGAGTGTTTGCTCCACAGATAATGTTTCCGATTGCCATCTTGACAAGTGCTGATAGTGAAGTGCGTATTCAGTATTCACCCTATGTTTAACACGTTCATAAACAAAAATAAAATAACAAACAAAAAACCAGACCTCTTCAAAATAAAATAAAAAACGAACATGATCCATCCACCAAAACCGCCATTATTTTAGTAAAGTTTAATTTCATAAGTGAACGAGATAAACCAATGTATCATTTGCTTGCACTAAAAACATCTTAAAATTCTTGTAGATGTTCGGACAGAATTTTTTTGTATTAAAAAATTCAGGAATATTATCATACTTTATGTTATGTATTGTACTGCTGTTGGCAAAAGTCAATTGCATACTACCTCGTAATTGTGAGAAGTTAATGAAAATTCGCTTTCTTAAGAGTTCGTAATCTCGAGTGACAAGATAAATGAAAAAGTACCTATCTAGTATATACAGACAGTGTTACATCTGATATCGAAATAATCGCGACGTATTTACCTAATTTTATACATCCAAACAATGATTCACTTCGATCGTGAATATCTTCAAGGTCGCTGCGTAATATCTTATAAAACGAATAATAAAGCTTTCGGTTATATTTTGAAGACTGTATTCCTAAATTTTTATGATGCAGATCTCGAATCTTACGTTCCATATTGTAAAAGAACGGATAAAATAGCAGGGAAAGACGTCACAAATAGGTAAGAATTTTTGAGCTAAGAAGAAAATATAATAAAAAGAGAAAAATCACATAAAATGTTAATCTAATTGAAACTATAATTGTCATTATTTTCTTTATAATAGATTTCATATTTTTTATTCTGTATACTTTTATTTATTTTATAAATTCAAAATTTTGATCAATTTTTCTTATTCTGGCTTTTAGCAGGTTTCAAAATTAACACTTTAACGAATTTAACGATTATTATTATTATTATTATTATTATTATATTTTAATTATATTCAAACTCAAAGGTTCCGAAGGTTTTGAAATGTTTTTTTTTTACTTCTAGTGAGACAAATATCTTTAAAGAATGTTTTCAAAATTTAAAACCCAGAATTTGGAAGAATTGTACTCAAAGACGCCTTCAAGTTGGAATACTTTATAAACCCTAATTTTGTGTAAATTGGCATTCGAAATACAACCGACCTCAAATTTAACAGTAGAAAAATGAATAAATATAAATATGCTTTTAAAATTCAAAACCCTAGGCTTTTACATTTATACTGTACTTGAATTATCTTACACCGTCCAATTAAACTACCTAATTAAACTGATTTGCTTTTAAATTCTAAAAATGTTGAATATATTTCCTCTAGAAATTTAAACTTTTTTTATTTCGTCGGACTTGATGTAGTAAATATTTTAAATTATGTACAGATCAAATATTCAGCTTGAGGCAAATCACAAAAAAGAGTTTGAGAGTGGGCAAAAAAGTTTTCTGTACATTTGTTGACCTAGAAAAAGCTTTCGACAC
>JAAAKG020143546.1:0-11338 GCA_010014905.2 Druon quercuslanigerum
CGACGTTTTCGCTTAA
This sequence comes from Druon quercuslanigerum, assembly GCA_010014905.2. Lineage (NCBI taxonomy): Eukaryota > Metazoa > Arthropoda > Insecta > Hymenoptera > Cynipidae > Druon > Druon quercuslanigerum. The sequence continues at coordinate 17 of JAAAKG020143546.1, forward strand.
TGTGTAGAGTTCATATAATGTGTAGTATCGATATGTGTAGTATCGACCGGGCCCCAATTTTACAATACAATTTTGCAATACAATTTTGTTAAAATTTCGCCTTCTTAGGTTTAAAATAATTCTCTTTTGGCCGGAAACCTTTATTCATAATAATTCAGCTTTACGGTTGCAAATACTTGAAATGATTTAAAATTTTAGGAATATAAAGCATTTAATATTGAACTTAATATGGTGATAAAAAATTCATTTTCTACAAAGTAAGATTAATATTCTATAATAAAAGATGAATTTTCAATACAAAAGGTGAATTTTTATCAAACAGTTGAATTTAAAATTTTTTTAAAAATCAACAAATAACAATTGTATTTTCCAGATAAACGAGAAGATTTTTTTGAAGAAAATAGTGAAATTTTAAAACTTTAAAGAATGAATTTTTAATCAAAAATTAAATAGTTGAACAGGGGAAATATGATAACTTTTCACAGAAACAGGAGAATAATAGAAGAATAAATTCTTCGAAATAAAATTAATATCAACACGATACTTATTGCAATATGAAACACTTAAAATTTCTAAAATGTCTATTCATTTAACAAATTTTCCATATAATATATGAATTGTTAAAACCGATAAATATTTTCTAACAAAAGAGATAAATTTTAAACCAAAAAGATAATTTGTCAACAAAAGAAAATTCATTTTTAAAGATTTTTTAACAAAATAATTAAACTTTTAACCTAATAGTTAAATTTTAAACGAAAAAGACAAATTTTTTCGAAGACAGTTTAATTTTTAATCCGAAATGATAAGTTTTCTACCATGAAAGATGAATTTTCAATCCAGAACGACGCATTTTTAAAGAAACAGCTAAATTTTGGAGAAAAAAATAATAAATTTATCAACAAAAGAGAATTCTCGACTTACAAATATGCGATTTCAACCTGATGAGCGAGTTTTAAAACAAAAAAAGATAAATATTCAAACAAATAGTACAATTTTCAAGACAAAAACATTAATTTTTTAGACGAAAGTGGAATGTTCAGCACAAAATCTTGGATTTTTATTAACAAAAATGTTCATTTTGAACCAAAAAATTTGAATTTTCTATCAAAAGACGAATTTACAATCAGTTTCATGAACGAAAAAAAAAACAAATTTTAGCAAAATCAATTGACTCCTCAACCAAACAGATGAGGTTTCAATGAAGAAAGATTATTTTTTTAATCAAATAGTTCAATATTCCACTACAAAAGATTTTTTTGTATCCAAAAATAGAATCATCAAGAAATTAATTTAAAAAAAAAAAATAACGAAATTTTAAGAAAGGTCGGAATTTTGGAACAAATAAAAACATTAAATTTCTACAAACATGATTCATTTTACAACGAAAAATACGAATTTTCAACCAAATAAATGAATTTTTTACTAAATAGTTGAATTTTGAACTGATATTTTTCACGAAAACAAGAAAACATTAGGAGAATAAAGTATTTTAAATAAATTAATATCAATACCATATTAAATTCAGTTAGAAACACATTAAATTCATAAGATTTTAAGACATTTCAAACATTTTCAGCAAAATAGATGAATTTTCAACCAATTAAGATTGCTAACCAAAAAAAAAGAATTTTTAATCCAAAAAGAAAAATTTTCAATCCAAACAGACAATTTTTCAACAAAAAATCTCAATTTTGTAACCTAAGAGTTAAATTTAATACCATATATTTAAACTTTAGGCGGAAAAGACGAATTTTTCGCGAAATAGTGGGAATTTTAAACAAATAGTTAAAGTTTCAAGCCAAAAATTATCCACAAAAGTTGAAAGATCGTTTTCTTACCGTATAAAATGATTTTAAACCAGTTAATTTAAACAAACCAAATCAATTTTTAAAAAAATAGTTGAATCTTTCAAAGAATGTATGAGTTTTTAATTAAGAAAAATAGATTTTAGACCAAAACAGTTAAATTTTTAACTAAAAATGTCTTCTTTAAACCAGAAAAGGAATAAAAGATTTTCTAGCTTAGTAAATTATTTTTTAACAAAAAGAACGACTTTCTAACGAGTTGAATTAAATAAAAAATAGGAATAGTGGAATAATAGGTAAATAAATGCCTTCAATACATTAAACAAATTTTAAGCATTTTCAATACAATATTTAAGTTTTCATCAAAACAGTACATTTTTTAATGAAATAGTTCATTTTTGAAGCCAAAAAGACGAATTTTGTTTTTAAGGATACTTAAATTTTCAACAAGAAATTTTTTTTCTACACAGAAAAATGAATCGTCCACCATTAAAGGCGAATTTTCAATACAAACAGAGGAATTATTATCAAAACAGCTAACTTTTTTAATGAAAAATCATTCTACCAACAACAATGGAATTTTTTTAGAAAATAGTTAAATTTGCCCAACCGGTTGCTATACCAAAAATGAAATAACTTAATTTTTAGTTCAAAAATTTCTTCTCAACCAAAGAGAAACAAAGAATTTTCAACTAAATTATCAAATTTTGAAATAAAGAGAAGTATTTTCAACTAAAATGATGAATCTTAAAGAAATAATAATTTTCATGAACAGAGTTCAACATTTCAAAAAAAATGTATTTTAACTTAATTTATAATAATTTGTTAACTTGAATCTTTGACCAAAAAATATTTATTTCAAATCAAAAATTTAATATGGCCCCTTATTATCATAATAAATTCAGCATATATTACAAAATTAGACAGTGAAAGTAGCATATTTTAGTTGACGTTAGGAAGAAATAAAAAAAAAACTTAGAATGACAATAAATTGCAAAATTTCCATATAGGAAAAAAATTTACTTGCAAGCGAAAATAACAATTTATTAAAATCGATAATATTATAATGTAGCGCTGAATATTAATGAACATTGAATTTTTCAATCCAGACTCTGGAACTGCTAAAACCGGTTTTTTAAACTGAAATCGAAATTTGGGTTTGATGTAATTCACAAATAAGAAAAAATTATCAAAAGTTAGATTCCAATACCAATGAAATTTACTTTAATAAATATTTAATTAATATTAAGATACGCGACAGTGAATCTGTCTATAGATAAAAGCGAATATTCACCAATTTTCAAATAAATAATTTTTCCGCATATATTATTTCCATATTTGGTAAATGAAATCAATAAAACTAAAATCTTATCTAAAAATTGGTGGAACGAAATTATCGAACATTTCGCACTCATTGTTGATGACTACTTAATTGGTTGCACACAGCGTGAATATGACTTTAAGGCCATGTGGCGAGTGGGTCACGTGGCCAGATTCCTACCTTACCACCACTGTTTTTATTTTCTAACTTATTTGCACATAAAGCGTCACATGGAGTTGAAAATTTGGGATAATAAATCGGAATCACTAAGGAAGGTCGGTCTGGTCCTAAATTTTAATAGAGATAAAAAAAGCAAAAAAAATTATTTACAAAAAAAAATTTTTCCTAATTATAAAAATCCAGGACCAGCCACACCTTTATTAGTGCTTCTTAATTAGTATCCCAAATTTTGAATTTAATTTCGTGCTTCATATGAAAATAAGTTGGAAAATAAAAAAAGCTACGGTAAGGTAGGAATCTGGTTTAATTTAATAGTTGTATCCCATAATCTAATGTTAATTTTTCTCGCAGAAGCTAAGCGATTTTTTTGAAAAATGTTGTTGTTAATTTAATATAATATAAAACAATATAAAAATAATAATAATGACATAATCATAATTTTTCGGTTAGTTCTATCATAAGAAAAAAAATAACTTCCTTACCGGTAAAAAGAAAAATATTATTTTCGAAAAATTATAATTATATTTTATTAATTTATTTTTATTATTGCATTATATTATATATTACTATACGCAATGAAGACCATGCACTTGCAGATTTTATTCAGACAGTGTTAGCTGGGGCGTTGCATTTTACAGTCTCCAAATTACGCTCAATTTTCAATTACAAAAAAAAAACAATAAATTTGTTTGAAAAAATATTATGTTGAAAATTGCATCCTCCTAGATGTATTATGCATATATTATTATGTGTAATTGTAAAAATTAATTTCTAAAAAACTACGTAAAAAATGGTAAATAATTCTTGGATAATAAAGACCACAATATTCTGTTCTTAACTTTTTCGTCAACAGGGTGTCTACTCAAATCCTGGAAAAAAATTCCCTGACAATTCCAGGTTTTTTCCAGGTATCTGAAGCTTTTTCCAGGTAAGACTTTTCGCGAAATTATTAAAAATAATGTCCCTTTCTATTTTATAGGAATTTAATTAATATTGCAAGATATTCTTAAAAATTCAAAGTCCTAACTTTTCACGTTGAAATTTGGACTTTGAAAAAGATAGATGAATTTCCAAACAAATAGTTGAATTTTACACCAAAAGGATTAATTTTCTACCAAAAAGACGATTTAAATAAAAAATAAATTAATTTTTAATCAAAGAAATGATTTTTCAAGTGAAAAAGATCAATTTTCAAACAAATAGCTGAATTTTGAACTAAAAAATATCACATTTCAACCAAAAAAGTAAGAGTTAAACTTTCAGTTAAAAAAATTTATTCTTAAACACAAAAAAAAACAGATTTATTTATTAAACAAATTTAATTTAACCTTTGACCAAATAGTTTTTGTTTCAACCAAAAAGATGAATTAATTAGTAAAATGATCAATAGTTAATTGCAACACTTGAATTTTTACGCAAGAAAAATGGATTTTAAACGAGACGATCAATTTTCAAATAGGAAAATTAATTTTCTACCAAGAAAGACGATTTTTAAATTAAATTTATGAATTTTTTAACAAAAAAGTTGAATTTTCAATTAAAGAAGACCCACTTTTAACTAAACAGTTAAATTTGTTAACCAACTAATGAATTTTCAACTAAAATGATCAATCTTTATCTCCAATAAATGAATTTTAAACAAAAATATGAATTTTTGGAAAAGATTTCAATTGTGAACAAACTAGTTTTATTTTCATCTAAAAAGATGAATTATTTACTAAAATGATTAATAGTTAATTGCAATACTTGAATTTTTACGCAAAAAAATGGATTTTAAACAAGGCGATCAATTTTCAAATAGGAAAATTAATTTTCTAACAAGAAAGATGATTTTTAAATTAAATTTATGAATTTTTTAACAAAAAGTTGAATTTTCAAATAAAGAAGACCCAATTTTAACTAAACAGTTAAATATTCAACCAAACTAATGAATTTTCAACTAAAATTAATTAATTAAACAAAGTAGTTTTATTTTTACCTAACAGGATGAATTTTCTACCATTTTAGACCATGTGGACAAAAAAATTAAAGTAAAAATTAAAAATATATGAATGTTCAACAAAATATTTAGAATATCAAATACAAAGAACACGCATTTTGAACCAAATATATAAATTTCAAACAAACAAATATTCATTTTCAAAGAAAAATGGAAGAGAAGAATCGTTTTTTATCAACGAAGACAAATTTGATTGAAAATATATGAATTTTAAATTAAAAAGATAAACGAATTTTCAACTAAAATGATGATTCGTTAACTTAAATAGTTAAATTTGCAACCAAAAACATAATTTTTGAAATAAATTGATGAGTCTTAACTAGAATCGTTAAACTTCCCATAAAAAGAATTATTTTCAGCCCAGAAGATTGATTTATAACAAAAAGTGAAAATTTTCAACCAAAAATAATTTTTCAACCAAATATTAAAGTTATATTTTAAATAGGAAAATTAATTTTCAATAACAAAAAAAACAAGAAACAAATTTTCAACAAAATAGTTCAAGTTGCACTTGGAATAAACTTAATAAAATGATATTTCAGTAAAAAATTTGATTTCAAACAAAACGGCCTGTTATTCCATTTAATATTGCAATTAAAAAAAATTAACTACGCTCTTGAAAATATTCCCTGACTTAAAAAAAAAAATCCCTGACATTTCCAGGTTTTCCAGGTAGGGTAGACACCCTGGTCAAATATTTTGTAAACTACAAAAGGATTATTAATCAGATAATAATAAAATATAATAATAATTATTATTAATAAAGACTAAGGATTTTCTACACCATCAATTTAGTAAATCAAAATTTTCAAATCAGTAATTATATTTGACGATAAAAATAATTTCTGAATGTTTCTAAACATTATTGAAAAAAGGGAAAATTTTAATTTGAATTATTTCTTTTAATTGGGCAGTAATTCTGTTCTCAATATTTTGCTACCGGGCTATAATTTGTAAACTTTTATACAAATTCAGAGAGATGAAAAAAATTCACAATGTGGAGCGAGCTTAGAACATTTTATTTTTAGAAATGTATAAACAGTAGGTTATGATAAAAAAATTGTAAGTATCGATGAACAAAAAATTACCGGTATCGACCAATTTAAAAAATTTAAGATTATGAAATAAAATTTTGAAGACTTTTGAGGATTATGAAGGTTTTAAGATGATTAAATTTTTTCTTAACATTTCAGGGAAAATTTTTCATTATTTTTGTTTTGTTTTAAAAATTACTTACAAAAATATATATAAAATGATTTTCTTAGATTTCGGAAAAGAATGCAGAAGATGTCAAATCAAGATTTTTCATTGTGCACGATCAATAAATATTAGAAAAAATGTGAATAAATTTAAGAGATATTAAAAAGTTTTAAAATGTTACAAAATTAATTTTCATTAAAACAAAATGCAGATTTTAGAAGATTTTGAGCCAAACATTAAGAAACTTTTTAAGAATTTAAAAATTTTTCAGTAGAATAAACATATTTTATCAAGATTTAAAAAAAAAATTTGTATTATTTTATATTTTATTTTTAATAAAAAAATCATTTAAAACCTTCATTTTAGGAGAATATTAAAAAATATTTCAAAAGATGAAATAAATAATAATCAAAAAAGAATGTGGAAGATTTGAAGGTGATTTTGCAGAATTTGTTCAAAATTTTATAAAAAATTCGAATCATTTTAAAAGATATTTAGAAACTTTTTACAAATTTCAAATTTCATTGTAAATTTCCAAAATATTAAGGCAAAATAAAAGATTTCGAAATAAAATTTTTAATTTTTTTTTAAAGATGTTAAGAGTTTTCAAGACTATAAAATTATTTTATTACGATTTCTGGAAATATTCTAAAAGATTCTTTATTTTCTTTAATTACAATTAGGAGAATATTTAAAAAGATTATAAAACATTACACGACATTTTCAAAAACATAAAAAATAGGAAGCTTTTTAAATAATTTTAGCGAAAATTCCAGTTAGTTTTAATATATTTAGGAATTTTGAATACTAAAATTTAAACTTTGAAAGAGTTCCGAACATTTAAAAAAAAAATCTTAAATTTTTCCAAGAAACAAACGATCTCTAATATCTTTTAAACTAATCAATTTTTTTTAAGATTTTGTAAAATCTTTTTGAATAAAAAAATATTCGTAGATATATTCTAGATACTTTTTCTACATATCTGAAATCATCAAAAATCGTTTTGAATTTTTTTTAGAATGTTAGGAAAATTATATGTATATAGCCTTAAATAAATAGTAACTTGAAACTTTTATTTTGTATTAAAAATGATTTTTTTTCTCCAAATTATAATTGGCCTAATATTCTTTTCATTCTAGAATGATAAATATTTTTGATTACAAATTCAGCAATCGGTATCGACCAATTTAAAAAAATTTGATATTATGAAATAAAATTTTGAAGACTTTTGAGGATTTTAAAAGTTTTAAGATGATTAAATTTTTTCTTAACATTTCAGGGAAAATTTTAAGTAATTTTTTATTTTGTTTCAAAAAAAGTTCAAAAAAATATTTCAATTGATTTCCTAAGATTTCGGAAAAGAATGTAGAAGATGTTAAATCAACATTTTTCATTGTTCAAGATCACTAAATTTTAGAAAAAATTTGAATAAATTTAAGATTTATTTAAAAAGTTTTGAAAGGATACAAAACTAATCTTTATTAAAACAAAATGCAGATTTTAAAACATTTTGAGCTAAAAATGTAGAAAATTTTTAAGAATTTTGAAATTTTTCAAGAGAATAAACAAATTTTATTAAGATTTTTCAAAAAATTTACATTATTTTATTTTTTATTTTTATTAAAAAAATCATTTTTAACATTTGTTTTAAGAGAATATTAAAACATATTTTAAAAGATTGAATAAATAATAATGTAAAAAGAATCTGCAAAATTTGAAGGTAATTTTGCAAATTTTTTTCAAAATTTTAGAAAAAATTCGAATCAATTTAAAAGATATTTAGAAACTTGTTATAAATTTGAAACTTAATTTTAAATTTCCAAAATAGAAGATTTCGAAATGAAATCTTGAATTTTTCTAAAAGATGTTGAAAATATTTAAAAAGATTATAAAACCTTAAACGATATTTCCAAAAACATAAAAAATAGGACGATGTTTAAACAATTTTAGCAATAATTCCAGTTAGTTTAAATATATTTAGGAATTTTGAAGACTACAAATTTAAACTTTGAAAGAATTCCGAACATTTATAAAATATTCCTAAAAATTCTTAAATTCTTGTTGAATAAAAAATTATTCGTACATATTTTCTAGATACTTTTTCTACATATCTGAAATCATGAAAAATCGTTTTGAATTTTCTCCAGAATGCTAGGAAAGTTGAAAATTTTTATTTAGTACTAAAAATGATTTTTTTCTTCAAATTATAATTGGCCTAACATGCAACAATTTTCTTTAAATTTTTGTCTATTTTGTTTGAAAATAAATAAAAAGTCATCTCTTGTCAGAGAAATTTCATCTTTAAAAAAAATAAAAATTGCAAATGTTTGGTTTAAAATTAAAATCTTTTTTTGTCTAAGGATTCAAATATGTTGTTGAGCATTTGGCTTTTTGGACGAATAAAACTGTTTTTTTTTTATAGTTAAATTAAAATTTTTTTGCATTGAAATATCAAATACTGTGTACCCTACAATAATATCCTAGTACCTACTTTACCGACTGCTCTCTCTTTACAGAAATGATCGATTGTAGGAAAGGTAGGAAATATTTTATAAACATAAGGTACCTTGTAGTAACAAGTTACCGACGAATGGTATGAATAGAAAAGAAAGAAAAGATTTTGCTTTGGGTTAAATATATATTATTTGAAATATAATAATTAATTTTCTTCATTAATTGAAAAGGATAAAAAAATTATGGGTACTCGATTACGAAGACTTTACCCTCAAAAGGTTAGTGAGTATTTGAATTCCTACATTATCTACTGATGGTAACGTAGTCTATACAATCGAAAATTTAGTTTAAAATTGATAATTTATTGAAATTAAAAATAATTCGTGATAAAACCCATTCTGTATAAAAAAACGGAACCTAATTCGAGTAAGATTTTGGCAAATAAGTTATTATTTCTTTCTTTCGATGGTTTTTAATATTTTTAAGAACTTTCTAGAAATTGTTGATGTAAGCTTTTGGCTTTAGGGACAGGTGATCTGAAATCAATTATGTTGTTTTAACCGTTTCGGCACACAATAGTGGCCCTCATCGGTGAGTGTTATCAAATATTATTTCTTTGGTTTGATTTGGAAGCAATCCCCCAGCGATTATTTTAAAGAATCTTCTTTTCCCTTTACATAATATTGTTCAGATACCAAATGTACAATAATGATATTAATTAACAAAATATTTAAAATAAAAACTAATACACAATTTTTAAAATTGTTTTAAACATTCAAAAATCGGCCGGGTTCTGAACCATACTAGACGACCGCCCACGCAAGGGACTCTGTTTATCCAGGTGCCCACTAGATGTCGGGAGATTGACCACCTGTTATCAGAACTTTACCTTTTTTTACCTGGAGAATCTTGATCCCCACCGCGTGACCCTGGGGGCCTAGCGGCCCCACTCTTCCCGGCTAATAGTGAGGCTACGTAGTTGAGAAATTCCGACGTAGGAAGAACGTCGACTCTGTTCTGTGCTCAAGAACCCATCACCCAAAAGGAAATAAGGATTCATCCTTGTTCCGGATTTCGAGGGCTGACATCCCGCAGGAAGAGCGAGGACCCGCGAAACAAAACCGGAAGTAGGTGAGTGCGCGAAATTCAACTTCTTCGACCTCTTTTCCGACCGATCAGTCCCCAGTGATCGTGAACCGTTAATCGAAAAAAATCCTGATGGTGATGCCTACCCAGCGAAATGGCTACCATCCGGAGTAGTGGACCCTTCGCCAGCCAGCGTCATGCCCAATCAAGTTTTCTCCCTTCTCGATTATCCGAGCCCAACAAGGGAAAAAGTTTTTGTGACTTGTGCAAAAAGTTTAACATGTAACATATTCCATCCCAAGACCTGAGGATACCAAAATGGATGCTGGAAACTCGGGAGTATCTTAGGTCCTCTTAAGATAGACCCTTGAACTTTGTGGTTTATGGGATGGTGTACCTCGAAAGTGGGATCGCAGCAACCTACACCTACTTGTAGGATATTAATGTATGCGAGTGTACATATCATTGAAAAAGTGAAATCTTAGGCAAGAAGTACATATCCGGTTTTATGTTTTGAATTTTTTAAACGAGTCAAGTGCTTATTGAGCAAGATGCTTTTCTGATTCGAGGAAATGAGCATTGTGGGAATAAATCTTTTGCCATTAGAGTAGCCTTACAAAAAGTTTCCAATTTTTTTGCTGCACCTAAGGTTTCTTTTTTACTTTTTTTTAATTCTTTCCAAAATTTAAGTAGGTATAATAAAGTGTGGCCATTGAGCAATACTTTCATGATCTCATAAAAACTCTTCAAAGAATACAAATTCGTTATTAATTTTTTATGTCAATTTCAAGCTGCCCGAAAAACCACCCCAATATGGAATAAGCAATAATAATAAGCAACAAAAATTTGGCATTATATTGCACTCAATTTTTTTTTTCTCATTTTTTTGTAGATTCTTATAAATCAATAACTTACCAGATGTTATGTTATGTTAACTTTCAAAGTGTATAATTTTTATTTCAATATTTTTGTATTGTTTTGAACAATTTATTTTGGTTTAAATCCAACTTTTTGACGAAAGAAGCCAAAAAAATCATTTTTTTTGGTTGATTCTAAACCAATGTATTTAGATTATTATATTGCCAATAACATTCAAAATAAATAATCCAAACATCATACATTTCTAAAAATTTTCAACATTAAAAAATTGTTATTTATTTAATTTTTTTGGTTGACTTTTTTCCTTTTTCTCCCTCTTTTTTCTTTTCTATTGACATTTATGTCTCTAATGAGCCGGCAAGTGAGATAGTTTGGAAATCTATTTTTTAATGATT
>JAAAKG020143547.1:0-11337 GCA_010014905.2 Druon quercuslanigerum
CATCTCTTATTGTAGTAGGGATCTTTGTAACAGCACCTCAATTATCCCTAAATTCTTACATTTTATTTTAATTATCGGTACAGAATAAATCAAATATTGATATCAAAAGTCTCTCCGTGTACAGGATAGTTATTGCGGATACAGAATTGCACATTGCAAGGATACATGGCATTCATAAATATTTGCAAGATTTTAAGCTGTTTAAGCTTGAGTGTGCTAGTGTTTTTGGCATCTTTGAATTCAAATCTGGTATGCATTTCTTAAATTCAAAATGGCGGCCATATTAACAACCCGATCAAGTTCTAAACATTTTTTATTATCTTGGTCCGGCATATTGGACTCGCGGTTCGGTATTTTCAAAGTTATTCATCTGATTTCGATTCAAAGACTGCATAACTTTAAGTAACACCATTTTTTTCAAGATCCGAACATTTTTAATATTTCATTTCCGGCATAGTGGATCATTTGTTTTGAACATTGAAAAATTCAAGTAGAGATTTTGATTCAGCCACTCACACCTATTAACCCAGAAAATATCACGTATGTATGTATGTATGTCTAGCTGAGTGCACGATGACTTTAAAAAAAAATCTATCAGATTGGCTGTTGCTAGAAGGTTTAAGTGTTATAAACTGAAGGTCATGTTCTTTATCTAGTCACTTTGGATAAAAATTAAAAAACTGGGCACCTTTCGGATCTTTTTTTTAAATTAGAAATTTTATGTACGGAAATTTGTAGTATTCAAAAATTTAAGCCAAATCACGCACGATAGGAAAAAAACTCGAGATAAAAAAAAACGTTGATCTTGGCATGCCCTAAAATGCAACAGGGCACCACAACTTCGATGTAATAATATACATTTATAAAAATGGTATACAATTTTAGGGACAAAGTCGAGTGCAAAACACGAGATATGTAATGATCATGTGTTCGTAAAGCCAACGGATCATTAACAAAAGAGAATTAACAATCACAAAATTATTGCTAATGATGCTAAAACTCTTGGTCGAGAATTCTTGGATTTTGTTAAAAAGTCGTTTTTTTCGTAGAAAATAACCTTTTTTAAAAATTTATTTGTTTGTTTTAAAATTTACCAACCAGGCTTTAAAGTTGTAATACTTTTCTAAAAATGCAAATTTTGGTTGAAGATTCAAAATTATAGTTAAAAATTCATCTCTCTGGCTAAAAATTTAACATTTATGTTGAAAATTCCTTTTTTTTGTTCAAAATTAATACAGTTTAGTTGGAAATTCAACCTTAAGCTGAGATTTCCTTAATTTTACTCGTAAAACAAAATTAAAATAAAAAATTGAATGATAGGACAAAAATTGTTCAACCAAAAAAGATTTTTAGTTTCACTCATTCATTTTTAAAAAATATTTCAGTATATTTTCAATAATAAAATATAAATACTGAACAAGAAGTACATTTCCTATGAAAAAAGTTGAATTTTTCACACAGAACGACGAATGCTTAACAGAACACTTGCATTTTCAACCAGAAAGGTTGACTTTTTACAAAATTATTGACTTTTAGACCAAAACGTTGCATTTTTCTTCAAAAAACATGCGAATTTTAACAAAATAAATGAATTTGTAATCACAAATAAAATTCAAAAGAAATTATTTGATTATTAATCAAAAAATGATTACTTTGATTTTTAATATCAAAATATCAGTTTTAAACAAGAATTACATTTTCTACAAAAATTGTTGCATGTTTAAACCCGCAAGACTAATTTGTGATATAAAAATTTAATTATCAACTAAACAGCTGCATATTGCTCTAAGAAAAATGCAGTTTCTGCAAAAATTGATGAATTTTCAAATCGAAAACACAAATTTTCAACATGAAAAAAATGATTCAATTTTCATAAAAATAGGATTTCCGTTGAATTTTCGAAAAAGCAATATGAATTTTAAATAAAAAGTCAATTTTTTACAAATATACTTGAATTTTCAACCCGAAAAGGAAAATGTAAAAAAAGCAGTTGCATTTCTATGCAACAGATGTAAAGAAAAATTTTGAACAAAAAAATTGTTTTCATTTTCCAGTAAACGGAATTTCAGTCAAATTTTAAAAATTAAAATGTGAATTTTAACCAACAGAAATGTCTACGAAAATAGTGCCAACAAGACAAATTTTTAAACAAGCATTGGGTTTTTGATGCATAAAGGATTCCATATCTACTGAGCTAAATGAAGTTCTAAATTATAAATACTGAAGATGAAGCAGCTGCAAAATTTTTTTTAATTACTTGACTTTTCCCTTAGGGGCCTCCCAAAAATCTTGTGGAACAAGTAATAATAATTAATATTAATTTAAAAGAAAATTCACTTAAGCATTAAATCTATTATTAAATTCCCATAATGTTCATTTATTATTTTTTATAAGTAAAAACCAAATCAATGTTAAATAATTAAGAAAAAAGTGCAACTTTATACAAATCGGCAAGAAGCTACCATTAAAAATAATAATTTGTTTAAACAATTATTTGTCCTAAATTAAAATGAAGACTAAACTACTTCAATTGAAAAGAGTACCAGAAGTTAAATTTTCAGAAAAAAGCCCGATCCCTAGCATTATTCAGAGTAAATTCTATTAGCAATAACAGTTTATATAAAAAGTAATGTTTTTAACAATAAGTAACTGTTACCTTTCATTAATTAGAAAATGAAAAAATGGAACTTTTTTAAAAAACGGCGGCTTTGCAATTTCTAATTTTAAGAAAAATTATTTCAAAGTTAGATCAATTTCGAAAACATTCAGAATGTTTAAGAGTTTTGTAAATGTTAAAAAAATAATTCGAATATAAGATTTCCAAAAGCAAAAAAAATATATGTTTCTAAAAAATCGAAAGAAATGAAAAAAAGCAAAACTTCGAATACTTGCATTTTTAGATCGAAGTATTACGTGGATTTTATACTAATTATTAAAATGTTAAATGAAATATTTATTCTAATATTGCCATTTTTGAACTGATAGTTAAATTTTCTACATTATGGATCATTTTCTACTAAGAAAAGACGAATTTTTTACACAAAATTGTATAGTTTAATTTTAAGTTAGAAAGATTAGCTTTTAACCAGCTTAATCAAATTGTCAACGAAATCGTTGAATCTTCAGCCAAACAAATAAATTTTCATACCAAGAGATTAGATTTCTTTAAGACAAAAATGCCATACAAATTTAGTTAAATATTATTTGAAACAATTCATTTTTCATTTTTGAAAATTAAAATTTTTTACATTCATGCAACAAAGTTGATTAATACATTCCCGAACTCTTACTTCCTCTCCTTACAAAAAGTACGACTGATGGAAGGTCATCCGGCTAAAATCATGAGGGCTAACATGACGTGCAATGTTGCACGCCAGTTTTCCGAATACCACTTTTAATTTGTGACTTCTTAACATGTGAATAAATATAAATAAATAAATATAAATGTGTATAAAGATAAGAAGATGGTTGAGTTCTACTTTAAATTTTTAATAAATGTGAAAATGGACATTTTTCCTAGCGGACTAAGTAACAGCAACGACCACTATGGACCCAGTTATACCGTCGAGTCTACAGCTAACCTTCTTAGAATGCATTAGCGAATCAGATCCACTCTTGTATTTATGATGGCTTATTCTGGTCATGCTTACTGTAGGCTCGCCTGTGTAATTCGGAACTATGTGGTCACTCTACCGCCAAGCAGCTTCGTAATTGTTACATTCACAAGGTCCGCTAGGGTATCTCTGCACATCTGGGAATGTACCATATGTTCACGTTCACATATGGAACACTCCTGAGTTTACACGTCAGCATGGATTGAAGTTTCAAAAATTCTCCTCGAAATTATAGATATAATATTATTATATTTACCAATAGAACTGAAGATTAACTCCGAAGATAAGACCAGGATATAGAAAAGCCTCATCTCTTCGAATTTATGGAAACTGGTCAATGCAATGAGAAACAATTTGATTCACAATGTTCGTAATGAATATTTTAGTGCTTCGTCAGATTGTGAATTGTGCACTGTAATCGTTCTCCTTTTATTTTCAAGCGTCAAGATTTCGTATGTGTGACATTCAGATTCCGCAAGAGTCAATGTTTTAACAATGTCTCAAGTTTCCAAAGACGCTGTTTTTACACAGAAATCTTGCATAGTGTCTACTATAACTGATGAATCATCAACGTAGGGCGCTTCAAAAAAATATTTTTGTAAGATTCTTTAAAAACGAGGCCAGCTACGCAAATCTCTAAGTCAATGTAGTATCTTTTTTAAAATTGTGTATAGATTTTTTAAGATTAAAGTTTATAATAAAAAAGTGAATTTGGTAAAAAGGTGATTTGAGTCTTCATGTTTTGAGACTACATAAATCCGAAAAAACTTGTTTTGTGATTGTATCTGTCTGTCGTCGTCGTCTGTATAGTGGATAACTTTAGCAAGATTAATCAGATTAGGTTGTACTTTGACATACGCTCTTAGTAACTAGAAACAAAGATCAAGTTCATTAACCACCTATTTCGGATAAAAATTCAAAAGGTTGAAGCATTTTAAAAATGGTTGAGGTCACTTTTTACAGATTTCAAAAATTCCATACAGGGCTATTTATTGTACAGGAAAATACGACCAACTTATTCTCATGACCTTTTGTATGAACAAAAAATTAACAGATTTATGGCAACTTTAAAATCCAAACAAGTAAAGGAAAATGAACATTTAGATTCCAACACTTTTTTTAACTTTCTTAAGTTTTTGCATTTTATTGAAAAATCAGAAATTCCAATTTTTATCGGACAAAACATGAGGAAAAATAAACAATTCGATTATGAGGTCATCCAAAAAAAAGCTACTAATTGTTCTCGAGACTAATTTTTTGACAAGAATTATCAATGTCGATATTTACTAGATAAATCACTTTTATAGACATTTGATATGAATGTGTTGAACATTTTGTACAAAATCGGGTACAAAGCACGAGAGATGTAATGAGCATGCGTATGCTACAGCAGAAAGAGCTTTAACAAACGAATATTCACGATTACAAAATTACAGTTGTACTTCTTGATACATTTCCTAGTACCGATTTTAATACAAATACTGGATAGCTGTGATGGTGACTGTGATAGATAACTCCTCGAGGTCCCTGTGTTGGTCCTGGGATAAGGAACTCAAGTCCGTGATGACGTACCTGGATAACTCAATAGGCTGGTACCAGTTACTCGGCCGACAAACGTAAGAGATTTACCCTCTCTTGGCGGGATATCTGAAAAACCATCAAGAACTGGGGTAACTGCTCTCGTAAGATTTTTAATCTCAGACTGTTATGAGACAGTTCTTCTTCGTGTCGAATTAGTTTCTCCTTGCTGTCCTTCGAGAGCACGTGATTTTTTTCAAGCTAAGCTCACATTATGTGCATCTGTTTGCCAAACAAGTGAGACAGATTGGCTTGAGCCTGATTGAGTTCGGCGATCATTACTCAAAAGATCATTGCTCAAAGTTCATGAGTTACATTTTCTCTTCGGAATGAAAGGAATTCCAAGATCGGATACTAACACGTAATTGTTTTTGGCAAACCCGACTATTGTGTAAGGGCCAGTTTCCCTACTGTAAAATGTACCCTCCCTCACATTCTTGATGACGTAGACTTGGTGCCCCAATTTAATTCGCGGTCACGAGTTTTTGGATTACTGATATCCTAACTATAAGGTAAAGTAAATAAAAACCTTAGATTTAGAGTCCTTCGCCTTTGTGGAGGAAACTCAGTGTCCTTGCTATTCTCTGATATGACGCACAGTGGGGAAAAAGTACATTCTTTGGTTCAAAATACGAATCCAGCTGAACCTGTGAACCGATTCAGGTTTTTTTTTTAAAGCTGATAACATTTAAAAAAAGGTTGTCGAGCCTGATTTTTAATTTAATTTTTAAATTTTAAGAGGAATAAATGAATATAACAAAAAATGACAATTTTTCTATTTGGCGTTCCCGGTGCTCGTCAATAATAGGAAAATTATTTTAATCGCCGAACAAATTTTTTGTTTAAAATGTTTTTTTTATAATTTTCAATAATTTAACGTTTTCTAAAGTTATATTGCAAGAAATTTGAATGAAAGCAATATTTTAATAAAAAAATTGTCTTAAGACTATTCTTATCAATAGTATAAACAAATTTAATAAAAAAATGCATTATTCAGGTATTTTTCAGCAGAAAAATTCGTTTTTTTCGATGTCAATTTTTTAAATTAGGACCCTAATCATAATTTCAGAAAATTCTTAATTTGTATGTCTTGAGCAAGTCTTCAGCTTCCGGATCTATTAGAATTACTTTCTTCTTCAACTTTTTCCGCTGATTTACAATTTTTAATTCGATTAAATTTAGCAGTTTCTATCCAAGATCATTATTAGTAGCCACTCTGTAAAATTTTCAAGTGTGAAACTCTCGCAGATGTTTGACATTTTTGTTTCTTGCCTCTTGAGCTTCTTCCTTCATTTAAATAATGAGGAGAGATGCAGATTAAAAAATTTTGGCTCCATAAATGAGAATTTTGTATGCTGTCACTGGCGCGTAGTACCAATTATAAAGATTAATGTACATTTGCGCTGTTTATTTGCAATACTTTCCGAACTTGAAAGTTCTAATTCCCCCCCCCGAAGCCATTGCTTGCAAAATTATGCCGAATCTACGGATCAAGTCCCTGTCGACATGTGTGATTTCGGGTGTCAAATCAGGATCTCTGAAGAATCTTCAGGCAGTATTTCCTGCGTTAGAATTCCCCAAGCCATGTTTTGGAACCTACACATGTAATAAGCCCCATCTTATCACGGAATTCTTTTTGGGCTCTCTGTTTTACAGTTTTGATTTTCGCTTTGTCGTCATCAGTTTTTGCTTGCTACTTGCAGAATCCTATCCGAAAGCTTATGTGCAGTATCAATTCCATAAAAGGAATCCACATGTGCAATGTAGAGAGCCCGTATCTGAAATTTCGTACTCATGAATGACAGTTATCGTACAACGAATATTCGGTACATTTATTTCGTAGGTTTGAGTTTCTTTATTTTTTCTTCTATCAACTCTACTTCTGTCGTGGTTCGTTCCTTAGTTTCTATTCCATATTCAAACATGAGAAGCCTACATAATCTGGCGGATCCACGATTATCGTCCTTCCAAATTGCCAAGGGCTCTGCACGTTCAGAATAATTCGTATAATTCTTATGAGAAAAGGTTTTAATTATAAGTAATGGCACAATCAACATCATAAAATTCCTGCATCTGATTTTTCTGCTCGACAGAACTTTTGATTATGTTCGCTCTGGTCGGATGAGCAATTATAACCGTATTTATATTGACACTCCAACACAACATTTTTCAACCTTCCACTATATTCGGTGGCCAAATATTTGCAATTTCCAAGATAAGCTTCACTTTATGATCGTACAAATCATACAATTCAATTCTTACCCCAGACTCTGTAACTGTCATACTTTTTCCGGGAGAAAGATATTTTCTCTTTGTTTTTTCAAGACTTTTAGGAAGAGGAAAAACGTCAGCATTATGTTCTTTAGCTTGTAGTCTAATAGTTTCCTATTATTGTTTCGTAAATGTGTCTTCAGCAGGAGAAGTAGCTACTTCTAACGTTATGGGCTTCATTTGTCCTTCAAATTCTTTAAGTTCTCCATGTTCTTCATCTCCAGCTCTCGACATCATACTTCTTATCTCCTATGCCAAGTTCCTCTCCCCAGAAGAGCACGAATTATTCAAAAAAGCATTCTCAATTTTAATTTAAGGATAAGATTCAAGAAGAGAGCGTGTCTTATTTCTTTTGTCGTTTTGGAAGTGGTGTTATAAACTTCTGAAGATCTTCTGCTTTTTTTGTGTGATCAAATGATACGGTGGATTCAGATGATGACCATGCAAAGTTTAATTTCGGAAATTTGTCTGCATCATTTAACGCACTTTTTCATCTTTTTTCAAAAGACAAAATAAAGTGCCGCAACAATATTTATCTTGTCGAATTGATTTGCTCACTATTTATCAAGTTAGCCGTGCGACAGTAAACCA
Organism: Druon quercuslanigerum; assembly: GCA_010014905.2. Taxonomy (NCBI): domain Eukaryota; kingdom Metazoa; phylum Arthropoda; class Insecta; order Hymenoptera; family Cynipidae; genus Druon; species Druon quercuslanigerum. The sequence continues at coordinate 8,055 of JAAAKG020143547.1, forward strand.
ACAGAATTCTTACTTTTTTTCTAGAACTTCCGATCAAGAGATCTCTTAGACTCGTATTCGGCACTCTAATAAAAGCCAATTCCAAATTAAAGGTATACAATGACACGCAAACATACACAGAAAGAATCAAATATACTGGAGAGAAATAGGATCTTTGTCAAAAGTGAATAAAAATATGGTTCACAGTTTACAAAATTCAAAATCGAATTCCTCCAGCGATGATGATTTCTTTTATTAAATCACATCGGGATACTACGCGAATAAGAAGAAAACTAAGAGCCGTCACGGGGGACGCCTGGCAGATATGAAAAGTTAAAAACCATTGGCGCTCTTGGATATGCCAAGCTTTCACCGGTTAATAGCCTAAAAATTATCTTTGCGTGTGAACAATATGATAAAACACTTGCTGCAAAAATGCAGAAGGCGGTCGTCGTTGGGTTCCTGCGTGTCCTCAGGGTGCACGAGATTTTTGCTGAATCGTGGTAGTGATTCTTTTTTCTGAAATTAAAGGGACTGAATTTGAGAAAAAACGAGTTTTTACGTCGGCAAATGCCCGAATAATTGCAATTCGTTCGTCATGTTTATCTATTTATAAAGAAATTAAAGAAATTATTAAAAAATCAGGCTCGATAACTTTCTTTGAAATTTAATCAGATTCAAACAAAAGCATCTAAATCTATCCACAGGTTCAGCTGGAATCATCTTATGAACCAAAAAATGTACTTTTTCCCCACTCAGCGACGGGACTTCTTGGTCACGCCTTTGCGACCGACGATTAGACTCCCGCGATATTCAGGTGTGAACTTCGGTCCTAATGATGAGTGAAAGGGGGGGGGGGTCCATTTTCCCATTACAGAGGGTAGTAGTGATACAGCTATCCTAGAAAATTATAATTAGTAGTTCCGCCATTTTATTTTTGGACAGTGAACCTAGGTCATCCGAAAATGACTCTGTGGAACATTTAATTATGACTACCGGCAATCTGTTTGCTACCCTTCTTCATATCAGTCACAGACTTATAGACGTGTCTTCCAGTTCAAATGGTGGGGATCCTTTTGAGGCCGCAATGAGCACTTCAAAATTGGCGCTTCGAAGCTTTTATTTTTTTTTGGTCTCCCTCGCTTCTTTAAGAATATTGCAGGAGGTCGATTGGCGGTTGAGGGGCGGCTTTGCCTCCTCCCACAGGCTTCAATACTGCTGTCCTGGATACAGCTGGTTTTGCTTTTCCTAGTGCTGTGGACGTCTTCTTCTGTAAGGAGGTACGAGCGGTGATGCTGTATGTTCCTAGGGCGTGGGTTTTTTCTTCGGAGCTCGTTTGGGAACCTTCCACTGAGATAAGGGGCAGTACCTTCTGCGGGGCCTCAGGAGAATGGGTCCTTCCAAGAGAGATAAAAGTTGGCTAAAAGGGTGTGCGAGGACCCAGGGTTCTGGACGCAAGAATTATTGATAAACGTTATCCTGTGGGCTCGTTCGTGGTCACAGGCAAGTATAAATTCTTGATCCTACAAGTAGAGACGAAAGTTCTCCGAAGCTAGGACGTTGGCCAAGAATTCCTTCTCCTCCACGAGATACCTCGCTTGGCCGGTGTTCATTTCCATGGAAAAGTAAGCTACCAGTATGTCTAGCTCTTCCTGCTCTCGAATCAGTATAGCTTCGATGGCGTGGTTAGAGGCGTCGCCAGGCAGCTTAAAAGTCTTCCTTAAGTTGCGATATCGCAGAATAGCAAGGGAAATTTCCATTTCCTTCAATCCTGTGTGGGTAATAACATGAACAAGATAAGCTACTTCCCTTAGTAGAAACTTGCATTTATCATGTTGAAGTTTCAGTTTGCCTGCCCGGAGTCGATTTATCAGTCTTCTAGTTTTCAGGTAATGCTTCTTTATGTCGTTGGAATAGACAACGATATCGGCTAGGTATACCGCTATCCAGATCGACCATCGAAACTGCTGGGCCTCCGCTAGATAATTAAGGGTGTCCGTGATGTAGGGCCGGGGATATGCGTCCCCTCTGACTTTCTCATTGAGAGCGCAAAAATCGATTACTACTGTCTATTTTCTCTAACCGTTGCCGTCCAGTTTCTTATAGACGATACAGAGGGAATAGTTGTGAGGGCACTGTCCGTATCCTCTGATGTTGCGATTATATTGTTTTTTATTTATACGGTCACTTGCTCGGAAACCTAGTTGGGGCATTCAAAGTACTTCCCGGCTATGACCTAGGTACCTGGGTGCCTAGGTATCCCTTTATTAATTATTTATTAATGCTAAATGCGACTCTTTAACTCCAAATGACAGAGTAGGCAACTTCATATCCTACGGCGGCTGAGGATGTACCCGAAATAGGAGGGGATAAAGGATAAAAAAATGCAGGCAGAAACTAAGTAACCTTAACCTGTACCCTCATTTAAATTTTACGGGGTCATCGCTAAAGTTTACCGATTACAAGTATAAATTTATTTTAAATTCATGCTTTGCGGTATCACTTTTCCATCCGGATTAAATCCGGATTAAGTTTAAAATAATTTCATTTTGGTTTTTCTTATTTCTGCCTCATGCCACCTTAGTTGTGCCTGGTTCAGTAGGTTTTCCAAAAAGGACTACAATCAGGCACATTCGCTTCTTCGCCTGGATGTCATGCGCGAGCAAAATTAATAAAATCATTCACTTACATTTTGATTTATTTTGCCGTGATACCATACAATAATATTTGTGAAACAATGTCGTCAGAATATCACAAATGATCCTCGATCTAAATATTATAAATTCAATATTGTTTAAATAAATTAAATATACTCAAACCAAAAACATATCACTTTTAACACTTGTTAATTACGTCGTTAGTCCCAGAAAATACTAACTTCTAACGATATGGTAGGGAATTACAACTGTTTTCACCACAAAAAGGCACACAGGCCCATAAAACAAAGTTGTCTAAACTGTGCACGAGAATAGCGTGTGAATAGTTTGTGATCAAATATAATGCACTTAGTGCAAGCGTAGCATCAAACGTCTCTACAGAGCTTCTATTTTCCCGTAGTCTAGGGGACACATTACGAGATATTAACACGAAGGCGAGTCACAGATATACAGTAACTCTGTTGCAAAGAGCCCACCTGAGTTTTAGACGGCGTCATGTGACAACATATTCTATCCCACATTCACAACAGAGCATCACTATCTCTTACAGTTTTACGTACTTTTTCCCACTTTTTAGGAGACTTTTCCTCACAGCTGAAAAAAACATGCGACTCTTCACTGTTAACATCAAAGATTGACGAATAAAA
>JAAAKG020143548.1:0-11337 GCA_010014905.2 Druon quercuslanigerum
TTATTAATAAAATTTTAAAAAAGCTTTCAAAATTTTCATCATTTTTTCCATTACCATTAAATTTTCTTTTATTCAACATAGTTTCCTTTTGAAAACAATCCTTATGGATGAAAAAAGTTTTTTTTTTTTTGAAATCAAAACGTTCTAAGGATTTCAACAGATACATCAGTTATCTTTAATTTTTTTATTTTTTTATTTCACTAATTGAAGTAGAAAGATACATTTTCACAGAGTCATTTAAGCTCAATTTTTTAAAATTTAATTTTATCAATAATACTTTTTGCAGATGAAGTACTTTTTTGAAAGTACTCTAAACATATAAAAGAGATAAGTTGTTAATTGTTTCACGAAAAAAGGGAAATTAATTCTTCTAAATAAAGTAAATGTAAATACTATCTTAAATTACATTTACGACGTTCTACTTTCTTTAGATTTTAGATAAAAATATTGTAATTTTAACCAAATTCGTTCAAAAAGATGAATTTTCAACCAAAACAAAAAACCAAACATTTTTAACAAAATAGTTAAGTTTTCAACCCAAAGAAATTATTTTTCAAACCAATATAAAGAATTTTTAAGCAAGAAAGATTTTTTAGACAAATGAGAAAAACATTTCAACCAATTCGTTGATCTTTCAAGTCAAAATTGTTAAGTTAAAAAATTGTTATTCAACCAAAACAGAAATATACCTTTTCAAATGGGTAGACTTTCCACCAAAGAGATAAATCTTCAACCAAGGCAATAAATTATTAAATTTCAAGATAAAAAGACTAATTTTCTTTCAAAAAGTTAAATTTTCAAACTAAAAATATTAATTCTCGGCGAACAATTTATTAGTAGATATTTCTATTATAGGTATAGGTTAGTATTATTTTTATTAGAATTATCATTTTTATTTTTATTGGGCATAAGCCTAGGACAATATTTTAAATTTTTATAATAATAATACTACCCTTTATTTTTTCTTTCTCGGTGCATAACCTTTAACTCAATTGGTCATTTTTCTTTAACGTAAATTAATGTATATTAACTATATAAGGTTTTTGTCACTCATTTTGTTAAATTTTCATTGTTTTATACCTTTAATCAACTTGATACACATTAAAAATGTTTTATTTGTTATTAAACATCTATTTAAATGTAAATAAGCAATTTGTAAATTTTCAGATATTTGCACCTTCAGTTAAATGATTTTCGGATCGCTCTCCTAACAATAAAGTGATTTTTTGTTAATCTGAACCTTCGCAAAATTAGGCCTTCTGAAATTTAAACTTTAAATAAAATCGACTTTCGGAAAAATAAATTTTCGCTAAAACTATTTTCCAATAATTCAACATTCGTTGAAATGGTTTTCGGTCAATTAAGTACTCGGAAAATTATTTTTCCTTAAAATAAATTTCGGTAACCTGAAATTCGCTATTTTAATTTTCGATCACTTGAACATTCGGAAAAATGACTGTCTGTCTTTGTCAATATTACGTCTTTTTTTGCGTTTTTCGAAAAAATATGAGCCAACTGGGTTGATTGGACCCCGAATTCGGTTTCAGCGATCCCAAAAACGTATAGATATGCTGGTGTAGTCCGCCGGACAGGCTACTCTTTTTATGTGCTAGTGTTATATTAAAATAAAATTTAAAATCTTATTTAACGTCCAATAATAAAGTTAATGTAAGGTTGATGTTCTAGTAATCCGGATGGTTCCAGTAATCGTAAGTTTTTGTGTGTAAACGCTACAAGTAGTATTTTTAGCATTAGAATAGAACCCTAAAATATTTTGAAGTAAGTCTAGACAGTGCTTGTTCTGGAAACCAAATAAGGTTTAGTAAAAAAAAATATATAATTATAATTAATTATTATATATATATATATTAAATTAATTATACTATAATATTGGCGGTGCCGATGAATCACGAAACGTGGAAAATAGCTTACCATTCAGGTTAGCTAAGGCGTTTCTTTCCTTAAGCTTTTATTGCGTCGAAAAATTACTTGATCAAGACGAAAATGTTTTTTTGTAATTAAAAATAATTTTTGTTACGTAAAATAAAGTAAATGCTTTATTTACTACCTTCTCGTGCGAAAAATAATTTCAAAAGCAATATTTGCTCGAGTAATCGTGATCTATCACGAAGACTAGAACGACTCTGTCACAATTTTATGTGCATGTTTCATTACAAATAATAGTTTAATTACTTTCAAAAATACGTGAAATGAAAGCACGATTTTAGTGATTTCGTTATCAATTTTTTAGTTTATTATAATTTTTCAATCAAATTAATATTTATTGAGTAGCTTTCATTAGCAAAAATTAATATATATTGCATAATATAAATAAAATTTTGTAATAGGTATATAATTTTTGATAATTTTAATATTTTGACTACGTAAAGAGAACATTACCTCTAAATACACATGTTTTTTTAGTCACTGCAATTCATCACTTCCATCAGGCGTATTTCACCAAGGAGGTCTTAATCAATTTAAAACTAATAATACATATTTTATTCCATCAAAAAATAGTTAAAATAAGAAAATACACTAGACATACGCACCTACAAAGCACTAAAAACTGATTTCAAGTAAACTTAACCTTTCTCACGAAGACTGGGAGAACGAATCACGATTACTAGTACATGCCAGATATGGAAATTACGATAACTGGGACATCGGTGATTTTTCACTTTAATTTGTTTATAAATCAAAAATAATATTAATTATAATGTAAAACAATTTTCATAATATTCTAGGATGTTTAATGCTTCAATCAGTACCAATCAATTTTAAATCATCGTTCTAAAACCATTTTCTAAATATTTAAAAGCAATAAAATTTCTTATGATCACGATTACTGGGACGTTTACCTTAAAGTGAGAAGACTGCCGACCATATCCCCTTCTTTCTTCTTTTTTTTGTTTCTTTCCACTTTTTTATTTGTATTATCATCAGATAACAATAAAATAACATTCAAAGTGGGACGATGGTCGTGGGGGCTAAAGCGCAGGCTTTTGGTGGTTCTCTTGATGGTTCGGAACCCACCTTAAACTGTTGGTCCCCCTCCCACAACGAAGTAAGTGTATGGGAGGTGTATAAAAGATAGGGAAGAAGATGCATGAAAAATGTAAAGCCTTAGGGGACATATTAGAAGATTCCATCCCATAAAATAACATTTATAAATGAGTTTTATCAACGTTTCTGCAATCATATAGCACCATTATGAAGGCAAGAAAAATTTGAGCAGGTAGGAACAGCAACGAACAAACGATGCTCTCTCTTTGAAACTTTAATATGATACTCTTTCAGACTCAAATAAAGTTCAATCCAATCGATTGTGTTTCTCACCTAACTCAATAAAACGATAAAGATACTAGGAAGGCAGATGATTGGAAGCACACATAATGAGTAATGTCGCTACCTGTGCATCGCCATAGATTAAATATGCAGAGTGCATCTCCCATATAACACGAGCACATAAGCGAACCTTCTGCACCAAGCGAAAAGTGCGACCTCCCTTCTCACCTGCCCGATAATCTCTTCCTCTCTTTCTCTGCTTTCAAGTAATTCGAGCCATCCTCCACCGTTCATCTTCGAAGGGTTAATGGGGTTTCAGGAAAATTGCTTCGCGCCTAGCGACGGATAGAAACCACTCACGAATAGGTCGTAAGTGCGGAAACGAGACAAGTTCTGCCAACTAATCTGAGGACTACAGGCACCGTATGTACAAGAAGCAAAAAGAAAAAGAAGGGAGACAAGAGGACAGCAGAATAGAACTCTCGGTGTACGTAAGTAAGCACTGTACGTAATTACCTTGTACCGTCGTAAATCGTACTTGGTGCATTGTCGTGCTTTTGAATTATTCATTTCCGTTAATATACAACGTTGCTATGAAAGTTTGATTATAAATAGAGCGTCTAAATATGCAGATTTGGTACTCACATGTGTGACCCGTAACGCTTTTCAAAGAAGCACATTTCAACTCATACAAAATAGCAGATATGGATATTGGCTAGAGTACAATTTTACAAAACCGCACCACTCAATTTTGCCACTTGCATGTTCCCATCGGTTAAGACCTTTGAAAAAGATCATTATTTCCATTGGAAAATTTATTACCACTCATTACCATTTATTGCATTTTACCTTTCGATGCGGGACAAATGGTAATGATTGGTATTTCACCAATAGAAAGTATAATGAGAATAAAGACTTTTTACTAATGTTCGTGTACTTGTCAACTTTTAAATTAACGATGTGTAACGATATGTGAAACGATATGTTCTGAAAATCTCGGAATCAATGTTGTTGAAATCTTTTCATTACTCTTCAGCAGTTTGGAATTCAATAAATAAAATGTACAATAATCTTTTTTGAATATGAAAGTCGCAAGAAACCTTATGCGAATTAAGAAATATTATTACATTTTAATACTAATGCGCAATTAAATTTAAATTTTTATATATCCTAATTTTCAATCTGAAAGGACGAATTTTGTACAAAAAAATTTGAATTTTTCACCAAAAAATATGAATTTAACAAAATAGTTTAATATTCTCTAAAAAATTGAAATATTTCTAAAAAAGCTGACTTTGTATCAAGGTAGCTGCATTTTTAATCTACGAAGGTCAATTTCCTACCAAGTTGTTGCACTTTTGAGCCAAAGGGAACAATTTTTAGAAAGACTGATGAATTTTCAATTAAAAAGTTCATTTTAAACCAAGAAAGATGACTTTCTATTTAAAAAAAAGTTTTTTAAATAAATAATAAAATTTTTACTAAAAAAGTCAGTTTTCAACAAAAACTGGAATAGATAATTTTTTGTTAAAAGAATTTCTTTTCGATGGAATAACTCAATTTTTAGAAAGTAAAATTAAACGGAAAATTTACGAATTTCTTATTGAATACTTAACCAAATAGATAAATTCAGAACCAAAAAGATTAATTTAGCACCCAAAAAGACGACATTTTAAAAAAATAAGGAATTCTTTACCATCTAGTTCAACTTGCAAATGGAAAAAGAACAAATTTTCAACCAAAAATGGAATAGTTACATTTTTAGATGAAAAGAAGTATTTAAAAAAAGAATTTGCAACAATAATGTTTAATTTTCAATAAAAAAAAAGAATTTTTAACCAAATGTTCAAATTTGCAACCAAATAGATAGATTTTCCACAAAGAAGATTATTATTCTACAAAAAGGTATATTTTCAGCAAAATACATTAATTTTTAATGAGCATATGTATTTAAACACAATAAATGAATTTTCAACCAAGATACTGAATTTTGAAACCAATAAGACGAACTTTCTACAAAAAAAAATATTAAAATTTTCAACAGAAAATTTCATTTGCAACAAAATAGTTGAATTATTTTCAAATAAGGAATTTAATTTTAAATTGAAGCGTTGAATTTTATTTTAAAATAGTCAAATTTAGAACCATAAATATATATTGTTGAATTTTTAATAAGGAAAAAATATAAATTTTTAACAAAAAAATTATTTACAACAAAGTAGTTTAATTTGAAAACTAAAATTATGAATTTTTAATACACAGTTAAATTTAACTCAAAAAGATGAGTTTTCGACGAAGTACTTGATTTCTCAAACAAGGCAAGATTATTTTTCTAATAAAAAAAAAGATAAAAAAAAAAGGATGAGATTTCTACCAAACAATGGAATTTTTAACTGAAAAGGATCCATTTTCACTTTGAAATATTAATTTTTAATCAAAATTGCAAAAGTAACATTATTAAAAATATCAAAAACTTTGATCTAAAGAGATGAATTTTCAATAAAAGAGTTTAGTATTCAACCAAAATAATTATTTGTCTAATCAAAACAATAATTTTCAATAAAATAAAAGAATGTTCCACGAAACAGTTGATTTTTGAAATAAAAAAGATAAATATTAAAGAAAATAATTAAATTGAACTGAAAAAGACGAGAAAAGAGCTTATTTTGAAACCAAAAATAAATCAACTTTTCAGCAAAATAGTTAAATTTTTAACCAAAGGGATGAATCTTCAATCAAAAAACTTTGTTTTTAGCAAATTTGATTAAGTTTCAACCAAATTGTGCACTTTTTTCCAAAAACTTCACTTTGTAAAGAAATAGTTGTGATTTTAAATAAAATAAAGAAACCTCCAAACAAATAGTAAAATTTTTAACCACACTAGATGAATTCAGAACAGAAAATATAGAAGCAAACTTTATAAATAAATATATAGACATTTTCTGAAAAGAATCACAATAATTTATCATCTTTTAGATTGAATTGGATTACCTGCGAGTTGCGAGTATTTCACTCCTCCAATGTCGAGATTAGAATTTATCACGGAAATGTCCTGTTTCTTTATCAGAATTATAATTATTTGCAAATTTTGTATCATGATTTCAAAATATAGTAACTCTCTTTTTATAAAATTTGAAAAGGGGAGCTTTTAATTTCTGGTAATGTTTGTTTGCAAAAAAAAGGAATTTTAAAATGAAACAAATTCTGATTTGGGTCAAGGAGTTCTAAAAATCCGACGAACTCTGATTTGGAACAAGGATTGCTTTGGGAATTCCTGTCTTATAAATCAGAATTAAAATCGTTTCTAAAATTCTCTATTCCCTGTTAGGATTATATTAAGTTGACAATTTTTCTATTATAATTCAGAAATATAGTAGCTTTCTAATTTCCAAAATTTAAAAAAAGGACGTTTTAAATTGAGACAAAATCTGATTTGTAACAGAAAGTTTTTAAATCCTCTTTTTCTAAATCAAATTAAAAATTCTTTTATAAATTTCCCGTTCCATTTCAAAATATCTCCGTACTAAGTCAAATTATGATTATGTACGAAAAATCCCTATCCTACAATAAAAAGTATAATTTTGAACGAAATTTCCTGTTCTGCAAAGAACCTGAAATCAAAATTATGATTATTTATAGAATTTCCCACATCTATCTCCGAAATATAATTCTTTTTGAAAACTCCATGTTCCAAGTCAAGATGGTTTTAAGTGTTCATGTGAATTTTCTATATTCCTTCTATGTACCAATTCAGAATTATAAAGCTTTTAAAAATTATGAGTCAAAATTAGTGTTAATTAGGCGAAATAATAATTTTTTACTGAAATTCCCTGTCCCGACTAAGAATAAGACTAATAAAATATACGAAAAACTGCAGGTACTTTTTCGATTTTCCGAATTCCCGGCCAGGTAGGCAAACTTAAAATATAATTTTGTTTTTGTTAATATTATTAGTTTATGTCACTGTTGCGAAAGTAACATACATTTTTAAAATTTTTACATTTATTTGTTTTTGTCCCATCAGATTCAGAGTGAAAAATAAGATGAATTCAAAATACACTACCTCCGGAAATTATGAGATCGATTGACGCAAGCACTATCAAAAATCACTACCGGCTTTTAACCACGATAACTCAGCGAAAAAAATTATAGGGCATTTAAAAAAAAAACATTTAAAAAGCCGATAAAATTCCACGTCTAGTAATGTTAAACAGATTTTTTTTTGATTTTGTGATGAGAATACAGCACGTGATAAGTCAAAAAAAATGCTAGATTTTCTAAAATTTTGTACCTCGACTTCAACTCTTAGCATGATCTAGGAAAATTGTTGCAAAAATCTTAAAATCATACGACATAGATCCTAAAATTTTGTCTTCAATTTAAGCCAAATAAAGTTCAAAAATCTTCATCGGTCCCCGAAATACGATTAAAAATGTTCAATCGTATCTGAGTTGAGTTTTAGTCGACGATCACGGTTCTCGGCCGGTCTGCTGCTCGCCTCCTTGGTTGAGGCAGGACCGAACAGGCCACGCACAGAGGTGCTGCTTGATTGGGGCTCGCTTATACTTTTACTTCTGCTCATAGTCATTTTTCTTTCAAATTTTTGTAAATTTTTAAAATTATTCTTGTTTTTTTTTAAAATTATTTACAATTATTTGAATTCAGAATTATCCCCATATTAAATAATAATAGAAAAATGATGAACAGTTTTTATTATTTCTTAAAATGATTATCAACTAAAATATTAATAAAAATGTAGATATATTTTTACGAGAGTGAACTATTTTGAAACGAATTAAGCAGCTAAATTATAAATAAATTATTCATATGAAAACACTTAAAGATATTAAAAGTGAATAATATTGAAATTTCCAAAATCAATAAAATATAAAACAGTGCCTAGTTATAATGAAAATTAGATTTCCCAAAAAGTTGGAGCATCAAATAATCGTGAAAATTTACGATGGATAGGTGCAAGAAAACGAATTTATGTATAGGAAGCAAAAAAAAAAATTGTAAACCATTTAATAGAAATTAGAGTTATAATAATATATAATAATAATCCCATTATTATTCACTTTTAATATTTTTGAGTTTTTTTCTTATAAATAATTTATTTAGAATTTAGATGCCTAATTTTTTTTAAATAGTTTACTCTCGTAACTAAATTTCTACATTTTTATTAATATTCTAGTTGATAAACATTTTAAGAAATCATAAAAACTGTTTATCATTTTTTTATTCTTTAATATGTCGATAATTCTGAATTGAAATAATTGCAAATAATTAAACAAACAATTAATATTTTTAAAAATTTGCAATAATTTGAAATAAAAATTACTGATAAACAGAACTAAAAGAATAAGAGAGCCCCAATCAAGTTCCACCTCTTTGCGTGGCCTGTTCGGTCCTGCTTCAATGAAGGAAGCGAGCAGAAAACCGGCCGAAAACCGTGATTGTAGACTAAAACTCAACTCAGATACGATTGAACATTTTTAATCGTGTCTCGGGAACCGCTCAAGATTTTTAAAGTTTCTTTGAATTAAATTAAAGATAAAATTTCAGGCTCTATGTCGTATAATTTTCAGATTTTTACAACAATTTTCCTAGGTCATGCTAAAAGTTGAAGTCGAGGTACAAAATTTTAGAAAATCTAGACTTTAAAAAAAAACTGATCACGTGCTGTATTCTCTTCAGAAGATCAAAAGAAATCTGTTTAATATTACCGGACGTGGAATTCCCTAGGATTTCCAACTTTTTTTAATAAAATGCCCTATCATTATTTTTCGCTGAGTTATTAGGGTTCAAAGCCAGCAGTAATTGTCAATAGTGCTTGCGTGAATCGATCTCATAATTTCAGACGGTAGTGTATTTTTCAATAGACACAACAACAAATCGAATCACTTAATAATTCAAGTAAAAAAATGCATGTCTTTACAAATCATTAGGGATTTTAAGTACTTAGAATTTTTAAGCAACTATAGGACCAAAATGTACATCTATGAATTGTTAACCTAGTTGCGAAAATAATAGAGAACGATGAAAAATGTTCTATCGTATCTGAGTTGAGTTTTAGTCGACGATCACAGTTCTCGGCCGGTCTGCTGCTCGCCTCCTTCGTGGAAGCAGGACCGAATAGACCACTCAAAGAGGTAGTGCTTGATTGGGGCTCTCTTATGCTTTTCATTCTGCTCATCAGTAATTTTTATTTCAAATTATTGCAAATTTTTAAAATTATTTATTGTTTGGTTAATTATTTGCAATTATTTCAATTCAGAATTATCGACATATTAAATAATAAAAAAATGATAAACAGTTTTTATTATTTCTTAAAATGTTTATCAACTAGAATATTAATAAAAATGTAGATATATTGTTACGAGAGTAAACTATTTTTCAAACAAATTAAGCATCTAAATTCTAAATAAATTATAATGTATATTTTTGAAATGTGCGAAAAATTAATTCATCCAAATTTTTTCTTACAAAAATAAGGATTTCAAAGTTGAAACTGGATGCTGCTAGTTTTGCATGTACAGCTCTTATTGGTTTGCGGGCGCATCGCGGTGCACGCCGCGAAAAGATGCGCGAGAGCCGAGGGGTCAGAGTCGCTTATGTAAACCATATACAAGCCCACACTATCTACTGATGCGCCGTTTATCTAATAATATTATGGTTCAATGTACCTGAACCCATAAGAGGTTCTCTTCGAGCGCCACACTACCATATATAGTACATACAATAGATATCTACAATATGGTGCGAGACTTTCCTATGGGGGTGAAACTCCTCTTGCTTCTCTGCTCTCAGAGATACTATCGGAAGATAAGTCATCTCATGATATAGTCTCATACATAATCACCAAAGCACAGGTGACATTCGACTCTCAATGCTTTCTTCCCCTTTTTTCATATTCTTTTTCCACCATCTGTAGTCGAGAGTCGTTCCGATGAAATACAATCAGTCTTTGATGCCTGCGACTTCTCAGATCACAGTCATTATGCTCTCGTCACGATTTCCATTCGACCAGACTCGAATTCGTTTCGATCGTGCTTAGAGGAAATTAATTTACCTCAGGACCTTTTAATGTCGTTAATAACCACAGTTATGAAGTCTTCCTCATTATTATCCCTTTTCGTTCACCTTGTTATAACTATTCAACCGCCTACGTAATCTGCAAAACAACTTTTTACTGAACATTAGCTTATGAACACTTTTTATTCTTTTGTCAATCTCTCTTTATCTTTAGCCAAATTAAGATAGCCTTCAACCCTTTCGCAGGTTATATAATGAAAAGGCTGAGGATAAAAGTAGGACCAGACTTCCTTATTTTGTTCTGACATAATTATAGGTCTACAAATTAATTCGGTGCCTTTACTTTGATGTCTTTTAACTCTTGGTCAACTTGCATTTTTCCGTCCTAAGGTAGTTTTTAAGGTCAAATCTTAAACTTCAAAGCACAATTTATAATATTTAGCGGTCCTGCGGACCTAACCTACAGAATGATTAGTCAATGTAATGGCATTGCTTTTCAGAAAAAATTCTGTTTGCAAATCGAAAAAATACGTATGGCCTAATTTTCTCTAAAAATAACATATTTCACCCTCAAGAGATTCTGCGATTTTCTAAAAGACTTTTGTCAATTTTAGTCAATTTTGAAATATTTTTAATGATTTCAAAGAATATGAAGTGAGTTCAATAAATTTGGATGTGTTTAAGGATTTCCAAGAATTCAAGTGTTTTGAAAAAATTACTAGAGACTTGGCGAGACTTTAAGGTTTCCTTTTAAAGGATTTACAAATAATTTGAAAATATTGAAGGGATTCACTAGAGGTTTTTTAAAGGTTTTCGCGATTTTGAAGAATTTCAAGCCAGTGATTGAAAAGTTTTAAGAAAATATTTCAATTATTTAAAAAAAGCTTTAAGATTTGTTAGATTTGTAGCGAGTTGCTACGTGAGCTCGATGAGGTAGATATTCCTACCATCGAAGCCGACTCCAAAGAGTTGGTCTGGCAGTCGTTATCGACTACCGGCGTTTCGTCCCGGGTT
>JAAAKG020143549.1:0-11337 GCA_010014905.2 Druon quercuslanigerum
CTTAAACTATTCTTTCTACAGTAAATTTATATTTTGTTTCCAAAATTTGTTAGACTTAGCAATGTGGCTACCTTTTTGGATTTCATAAATAAAGTTAAAGATTGAGTAATGTCCTTGTCAACTTTATACTAAAAAGATCCTTAATATTTTAAATTTATTACTCAATACAAAAATCCTGTTTCCTTTATTTCCTCTATTTTACAGTAGTATGCATATAAAATAAGCCCTAAATTTTACTTACGCAAATTTTTACGAAATGAAAATATTAAAAAAGTAATCTTCAAAGTTAATTAATTTTTTTTTATTCACTTTCATAAGTATTGAAATTTTTATATTATTAAAGGAAGTATACGTACAAATGCCTTGGTTTTCTTTACCTTGCTGAAATTATTAGCCCTATTTTCTTTGTTTTTATATTTTTTTCTACCTCCAGTTAGAGTTTCTAGCAAACTCAACATTTACTTTTTTAGTTATTAATTTTCAATATTTATAGATTTATTTGCTTAGAAATCAAATACAATGTTCTCTAAATTTTAAGAGATGTGTAATACTTTCCTAGCTAATCTTAAAAATGAATTGAAGATGCCCTCGATTTTTGTTTACATTATGTTTTTAACGTACACCTATTTCAAGGACATTATATACAAACGTATTTGTATTTTAAAGGACTAAATAGCG
The DNA here is from genome assembly GCA_010014905.2 of Druon quercuslanigerum. Taxonomy (NCBI): domain Eukaryota; kingdom Metazoa; phylum Arthropoda; class Insecta; order Hymenoptera; family Cynipidae; genus Druon; species Druon quercuslanigerum. The sequence goes on from JAAAKG020143549.1 coordinate 679, forward strand.
CGGTGCAACCGGGCTCCGTAGTTATCGACCCTCACGTGCTACGTCAATGCTATTTTAATTTGTTAAAGAATAATTCAATTAGGGTAAAACATTTCAGAAAACTTAATTATATCCTAATAAGTATTCTTATTGCTGGAAGCTTGGGCTTACTCAAAATTTCCTCGATAAACGAAGCGTTTGAAAGTTGTCTAACGTTATTTTGATACTGATTGCCTAAAAAATGTATAACTTGTTTATTTAACAAAATTATTAAATTTTTAATTTAACATTATCCTCACAACAGTTTCAAGGACAGTGTATTAAATTTTTATCTAAAAATATAAAGAACTTTGTCTTTCGGAGCGAGTTGAAAAATAAGTTTTTTTGGATTTTTTACAGAAACGGTAAAAGATACAACTTTTTTTTACCGAGAAAAGAAAAATGCGCCATGAAATTTTCTACAAAGTGATGTGTTAAAAAGTTAAATTTTCGAAAACTGATTTTCAAGTCACCAGGGGCCAACTCGAGCGGCCTGAAGCGGCTAGGCAAATTTTTTGCGTGGTTATAGAATCCGGAGTCTCAATTGATGACAATGTAAAAATATATTGAGATCATATTAAAACGAAAAGTTATTTTTATTCTGAATCATGCTGGTTGCTCATTAGAATTTCGCAATGCGTCGATCAGCCGCTAGTAGGAGGTGTCGATTAGGTATTTCGATTCGATCGCGATAAAATCGAGCGACGTTGTTCCGCTGGCTTAAACTCTGGGATCCTCTTCCGAAATTCTTTGAACGTTCAAGCTCAAAGGTCTTCATACCAAGTACCTCGACGTTTTTCACAGTGAGTTTAACGCAATGAGAATAATGAAATTAATGGGGCCTCATATCGGTACTTTCGATCACGAGTCTCAAACAGGATTCGAGAATCGAACGCGATTGGTCCTAACGTCGCGAATGGCACGATCCCGGATATCCTGCTGTTATTGGAATTTCGTCAATGCCGGTCTCTTGTCGGTCTTTCCGTAACTGGAAAATAAAAGGGTCGCTGACAAAAGAGCATTTGTTTGATGACTGAAGAGTTTGCACTAGAGTTTCTTTTTCATCTGTCCTACCCAGTAGGGTGGTCCAAATACACTACGGGACTGTGCATAAATTATAAGTCAAGTTTTTCTTATGAAATTTGGGCCCACGTATCCCTCTTTCTAAGGATGTGCAAGTGTTGAACCCGCCCTTACCTATATTACGTAATTTTTGTTGAATAAATTTTTGTTTGTTTTAAAATTTACAAGTTACTTGTAGCGTGAATTTTTTAAAAATTATACAGATGAAAAGCGTTCAGAGAAAAGTGAAATGTTGGAATTTTACATAAATGCCCCTCTACAAAAAAGATTTTTCAGTTCAGAAATAAAAAAAAGTGTCATCCAGAATGTTCAATTTTCATACCAAATAACCAATATACGAGGTTTCTACCAAATGGTTAAATTTCTGAAAAAATAATTGAATTTTCAACCAAAGTGATGAAATTTCGACCAAGACTATTAATTTAGTATTAAAAAATATGAATTTTCAACAAAATACATAATTTTTCAACCCATCAGTTAAATTTTTACCATGAAGATTAAGTTCCTTGCAAGAAAGACGCGTCATCCAAGTATGGAAATCATCATTTCTTACGTACTCCAGGTGTCCCTCGCCAATTTGATTCGCCCTAATATATGTTGTAGCACTCGAAAAACTAAGCGAAACGTATTTTTTGTATCTACGGAAAAACACTTTAAGGAGGTGAAACAGCACCTCAAAGATGGGGGTCTCAAGTGTCGATTGTATAGTTATGTGTATAAAAACCAAATTGATTTCGATCAAACCTACTGCAAAAGTTTCCTTGTGATGAAAGATGAATAACATAATTTAAAAAAATTAAAGGGGGAAATTATGCTTGCATATATTTAAAGTTGAGCTGAAAATATTTAAATTCACAGGAAAAAAAATATATATAATGGGTGTAGCCACCTCTTTAACTTTTTATTTTGTGTCTATGATAATATATACTTTCTATACACACAAATTTGGGAAATTATTTTAATAACAAATAAATTGAAATAGAGTCCGTCCAACATGAACAAAAAAAAATTACACAAGGATAAACCACCCCTACATATGTTTAAATGTGTTTAAAATTCCTCAATTCATAAGAGAAAAATTTAAAAATTTATATTTTGCACTTGAGGCAAAAATAAAGTTGTCTTTCGTCAAAAAAATTTAATTAATGAGGCTAGCTACCCCTGAACACTTTTTATTTTGTGTCTATGATATTATATACTTTCCATACACAAAAATATTGGGAAATTAGTTTTATAACAAAGGAAATAAATCTATTTTTATTATTCTCGCTCTACTCTATATTTATACTCTATGCTCTACTCGAGACTCTACTCTACTCTACTCTATAGTCTACCATACGCTATTTGTCCATCCAATATGAATAAATAAATTATGCCGGAGTAAACCACCCCTACATATTTTTAAATGTGCTGAACATAACTTTATTTTTGTCTTAAGTGCAAAATATATATATTTAATATTTTTCTTTAACGAATTTAGCCATTTTCAGCAAATTTGAAAATATGTAGGGGTGGTGTACTCCGGCGTAATTTTTGTGTGGATATTGAGTGGACTCTATTTTACTTCCTTCGTTGTAAAAATATCTTCCCAATTGTCTTTATGTACAGAAAGTATACATTATCATAGACACAAAATAAAAAGTGCTTAGGGGGAGCTACCCCCATTAATTTTGAAACAAATTTGACGAAACACAACCTTATTTTTGCCGCAAGTACAAAAAATATATTTTTTTAATTTTTCCCTGTGAATTCAAACATTTTAGGCACAACTTTAAATATGTGTAGGGGTAGTTTACGCCCTCATTTTTTCAAAGAAAATTATGTTATTCATCTTTTGTCACAAAAAAAAATTTCCAGTAGGTTTGATCGAAATCAATTTTGTTTTTATACAAAAAACTATACAATCGACACTTGAGAAACCCTGTTAGAAAAGCTTGTGCCATTATAGTTATTAAGTGATGTCGATATTCCGGATTACAATGTTTAAGGGATAATGAAACAACTCTTAAAGTCATTTCCTGCCATGAGAATTTGATCAGAACATCTTTAGTGTTTTTGTTCGTTAATTAATTAATATTTTTGATATGTACAAAATCGTTAATCTTTTTTTGTTCGTGGATATGAACATATGGTTTTGGTAAGTCTGATCGCCAAAATGTAAAACTTTTCTCCATTCTTAACAAAATACCAGAATTTTCACCGAAGATGGATTAGTTAACTTTTCACTGGAAAGAATTAATTTTTAACAAGAAAAAAATGCATTTTAAAGAAAATACTTCAATCTTTACACAAGGACATTCATTTTCAACTACAAAAATTAATCTATTACTGAAAAATTGAATTTTCAGCAACGTAGTTCAACTTTCGACCAAACTGTTAAATGTTCTACAATATGTATTGGAATTTTCTACCAGTTTGTTCAATTTTCAAACCAAAATGCGAATTTTCTATAAAGTAGTTCAATTTTCAATTGGAAGATGTGAATTTCCAATAACATAAGTTAACTTTCAAGCGAAGCAGATTTATTTTTAACTGGACAGATAAATTTTTAAATAAAATGATGTGTATTTGCAAATAAAAAAGATACAAATTTTAATAAACTGGTTGAAATTTCAAGCTAAAAAGACATTTTAAGGCCCTGAAGAAATTATCACATTTAACGTTCGTAAAATTAAATTCTTATTTATTAACTTTGCGTAATTAATGCACGGCCACTAACATAAAGCGTTTTTGGTAAATCGATATGTTACAAAAATATATTAATGTTAAATGTTTTATTCTAAAGTACAGTTTTGCATGAGTTGATGACTTGGATGACTTTGGATGACTTTAAAATTTGAAAAAGGGCATTTTCTGCATTTGTTCTCAAGCTTCATTCCATAAGTTTTTGTATAATTAATATTTTTTCTCGATTTTCGGTTCAGATCTGGATACATGAATTTGTCTCTTTTGACATTAACAAATGTTGCACTCACAAATTATCCCAATAATCTATTTCGTCTCAACTATCGGAAATCGTATCTTTCAAATGCCATGATCTCGCTAGAACATGAAGACGTTACTTCGAAATGTTTATTATTCACGATGACGTCATTTTGAATATTTTAGCAGTAAACCGAACCAATCCTGTTGAAACCCGACGAAGGATCCCATATTAAAATCACTCAGAAGGCCTATTTATATCCTGAAATGTATCTCATTGAAAATTGAATTAATAGCCGTATCTTTCATTCTATAGAAGATTGGGCGGGTTATGAGCTTTATATAATGGGGGATAATTAAGTGGACAGAACACGCCCAAAATGACATACTTGGATTTTGGATAAAATGATATAGCAAAGGAATTTGCATATTTTGCGAAGATATGAATTCTTGTGACGAGGGAAGATATTAAATTATAAATATAAGAGAGAAGTTTTAGTATGAGAAATATCGATTATTGTTTGTTGGTTTAAGGAAATCTGGTTATTTATGCAGTGTGTTAAATGTTTGGAAGGGAAGAACCTTGGGGTAAAATATTTTAATTAAAAAAGGATTAGTTTATTGTTTACGTCTGTGGATACTTAAGCAAAATATATGGTCAGAGAATTTATGAGTGAAAGAGTGTGGGAAATAAGGTTCTATGTAAAACTGTGGACATGATTGAGATGATTATATTTTATTTTCGCAATTTTAATTATTTTATTGATATTCAAAGAAGTCTCTTTATTCTTTCACAAAAACTTTCAATTCTTTTTTTTATCTTCCAGATGATATCATAATCAGTATGCCGAATTGTATTATTATTATTATTATTAGTGTTACTAATTTTTTAAAATCTGTCTGCCGCGCGGGCATATGCTTATCGCGCTGCGCGCGCGGCTATCCAGTTTGAGCGTGCTATGGCGCGCACCTGTTGCATCTCGTGCTTCGCGCTCGGTCATTATATTTCTCCATATTTTTACATAGTACTTTTAAAATTAAAGGCCAAACAATGGACAAGGGAAGTTTTGTGAATGTGAAGTCTCTTTTGTTAACGCTCCGTCACGAGAGAAAAAAAGGTCAAAAGAAATGTTCAGATTTAATTTAGGCAAATAATATTAAAAGTAAAATTTGTATTGTACCTGGTGTCTTTTGTCCAAAAATTTAATTTCTTTATTTCTAACGAATTTGGTGAACGTTTTTGGTGAAAAACTTCTGTCTTATCATTTTTTTTCGTATCTTGTGCCGTTCGTAACTAAATTTAATTTTTTAAACTATTTTTTTACGTTGAAAACAAAAACTAAATGCCCTGTATAAAAAGGATTGGAAACAAATTTTAAGATCTCGTTTGAATAAACAGCTTCGATTTATTCATTTTTGTCGAATTATGTGTTCCTGTTCCAAAATAATATTTATTTTTTTTTAATACAGAGAATTGTCCTCGTGTGGTAAAAGGATGTTACTGTTAATAGGATTTTCATTTACCTCAACAAAAACCTTTTGCCGCAAAAAATTTTCTTATCTGACTAACTTCACCTAATCTTGCAGTCAAATAATTCTGCTTGAGTAAAAAATATATTAACGTCGTTCAAAACAAACCAGGCAAGAGGACGAGGCTTTTGTTTAAAAAAAAACCTTTTTCTCTGAGTGTGTTTAAAATTAAAATAAAAACCACGCCACCTATCAAAAAATAATTTTTAAAATTTTTAGATCTCTTTCAGGTAAATAACTTTTGTTTATTCAATTTTTTCGAGACTAAAACTACGCGTTCTATAAAAAAAGATTACCGACAAATTTGTAGATCTTTTGCTGATAAAAAATGGTTAATTATCAATCTTTTTTCGTATCTTGCGTAGGTCCGGCGAAAAATTGATTTTTTAATTTTTAATAGCATTTTTGAAGACTAAAAAAAAGATGTGCCTTATCAGAAAAATAATACTGACGAGATTTGTTAATAATTTCAGGGTTAACGAAATTGTTCTTTCTTTTAATGCCTTAAAAACGTGTACCAAAGGTCAATCCAATCTGATTAGTTTTTCAAAAGTTATCGCTCCTACAGACGCCCGACTCAGGATGTCTTAAAACGTGGAGATTGAATCGAAACCGACTAAGTTAAATTTTACATAAAACTAAAACCTTCTCGATTTTAAAAATGTTTCTCACTTGCATATAACAAGCTCCATATACTTAATTTTATCATACAATTGTTCGCGAAAAAAGTAAAAATTAGAATAATCAAACTTGATGGAAAATAAGCAAATAACAGTTTAAAAAATAAAAAAATAATTGAAACAAAAAAGTGTGCTCTTCAAACTTATTATTTTGGCCACAGAATTCAGAGATGTTATTTCTAAAATTATAATTTCAATATAAAATTATAGATTCAAAAAGTAACATTAATTCTCAATATTCTGTAATAAAAATTCCTTTGTATAAATGAAAATTATATTTAAAAAAACAAAAATCAATTATTATTGAGGCCAAATTCTGCAGTACTCTCATCCGATTTTCATGTAATGGATTTTGCAAGACCATAAAAACGGCTTACTGGGTTGTAATTAAAAAAATATATTATTATTCCTTAAAAAGTTTTTAGGAAAGCATGAAAAGGATTTTATTGTCTTTTTTCAAGTTTTTTCAGAATTAAATAAAAATAGGTTTTTATCCCATATACTTCGCGATTTTTGCGGTATTTGTTGTGAGTAATATCTTAGCCAATTTCAGTGTGGATTAAATGATTGCAGTACGTATTTGCACAAATAAACCTATGTCTTCATATTTAAAATTACACGAAATAAATAACTTTAAATATTCTAGTATTTGTTTACAAATTAAAGTTTTAAATGTTTGTCGATAATTGAGCGATTTTCACTGTCACGCGGAATAAAAATATCAGTTTAAATAAAATGCCTATTACTTCGTGGGCACAAATTTAAGTAGGGTAATCATCTGCAAAATCGGTACAAGATATGTATGGCCCATGTCAGTTTGTTTGACCAAGGCCACACTAGATGTAGGGCGATCTGGTCAAAACCTCACAAGTCACAAATAAAGATTTCTGTGCAGCTATTTGGGGCACTGCGTATGGAATTTCAAATAAGATCCAGAAAAATAGTCTTGAGTGGTACTAAAATGAGAGCACCGGCAGAATTCCAGACATTTGTTTTATATCGAAAGTAACAACATAAAATTATCTTATTATGAAAGGACACGCGAAAAATGATAGTATAAAAGAGGAGATCTCTATTTTTTACAGTGCAGCTCTACATAATATTAACATTAACAATTTTAGCCCTAATATTATACTACATATTTTTCATTTTGAGTTATCTGAGATATTATCAATTCTCTAAGGTACTTTATACAAAATTCATTATAGTTTGTTTTATACACAAAATTTGACTGATTTATCGCCAATACTTTTTAATTTTTGGTTCGCCTATTTGAGGCAAATGGATTTGGAGAATATGGTACAATGGATAATGAAATTTCGTATAATAACTTTAAGCAAATGGCATATTACATTCTCATCAGAGAAGGTATTAGATTTGTGTAAAATTTGACCACCCCCTCGCCCATTTTTGTCAAATGTCCATGTTTTTTGAGACCTTCTGAACCCAAAAAACACGTTTTTACGAATATGACTGTAATATTGTATGTATGTCTGCATGTTTGCCTATGTTCACGACAACTTTTGACAAAATCATTCTATTATATTGGCCTTCGGTACAGATTTTTTGAATTCTATTATACGTTCCTGTAAATATTCCTGTATACTGTTCCTACTTAATTCGATATTATTTTCAAGGAGGAACTTGAAATTCCAGTTTACTTCGTGAAAAATTACATATCTTTTAATGTTATAGAATTATTTGGAATTGACTTACAAACTCTATTTCAGTTATACATGTTATATGGGTATGTCCACGAGAAAAAAGCTCAGTTATCGAGTTTAAGTTTTCCGAGAAGGCCCTCGTTACGTGTGCCAAAATTTCTGTACGAATAACCAGATTTTTACATTCTCATCATTTATGATTGAGAAAGTATTAGAATTGTCCGAAAATTGACATCACAGTTTTTCAGCGGATCTCCACGTTTCGAGACTCCATATTCCGAAAATCAAGTTTTGGCGATGGCACTTGTCTGTCTCTCTGTCTATCCGAACAGATTAAATCATTTTTTAACACACTTTTTTGTGTCCTAAAAGAAAGGACAAGTTCGTTAATCAGCCATTTTAGATACAAATTCAAAAAGTTAGAGCATTTTCAATCTTTGTTGTAATTTTCCTTGAAGATCTGATAATTTTATGTGTGGCTGTTCCTAGTACTCATAAAGCTAAACAATTGATATTAATGATTTTTTCGATAAAAAGAAAATGATTATAGTTATATCATATATAAAATTCCAAAAATCAATCGACAATCAATATTTTAAGCCAAACAAATCACGGTATGAAAAAGCCAAGAGAATCAAAATGCCTGCCAGATTATTCCAGATTATTCCATTTTGTAGTCACACTATGAAAGATACGAAAAAATAAGAATAAGCCAAAATTATGATGCCAAAGAATGTCACAAGTTACCATAAAGAATTATTTAACAAAAATTGTGAACCTAAAAGTCACCTACAAATTTTCTATGAGTAACTTTTTGATAGTACGCGCAGTTTCGGTTTTATTTTTAAAAATGAAATTAAAAACAAAAATGAAAAATTCGTGAAAAATGACAAAATATACGAAAACAAATTGATAGACAAACATTCTTCATGCAAGAAAGTGATACAAATTTCTTATAATTTATTACATTTTTTAAATATATTTATTTTACCTTTTGAAAAATCGCACGAAATTTTTTTGAACTATTGTTCAATGAGACTCGTCATTCAATAAGGATCTGCAGCTTCAGAGTACGGTCTAAATTTTGATAAAGTTTCACTCAAGCATTGCAAATGCAAAGAATAAATATCCGAGGGTGAAGCACGATGTAACCTATTTTCGAGCGCGAAGCGCAAGATGCAACAGATGCGCTTCATTGACGCGTTCAAACTTGGAAGCGAACTTTTGTGATCTGAGTAACTATCACTATCGAAATAGTAGGGGAATGTAGTAAAGCTTGGGACGAGTTTTGTTTTTGGCCCATAACTTTTTTCCATGATAATATTTTTGAGCTTTCATGCTGAGTGTGAAAAGTACATAAAAATACCCTAAAATACGATTATTTTTATTAATAACAGTGAAAGGTAACTCCAAAGACGATATTCAGTAAAAACATCTTTAGATATAACAATTCATTTCATTCATAACATATTCAACTCATTTCCATTGCAATTGCAATGCAAGCATTCAGCTAATGGAGGTTACATAATGTCAATCGCAGCTACAACAAGAATGAACCATCTCCTCGATTTAACATAGAAAGTGGACTACTATTGATGCTAATATGTGACAGTAATAACAAGTGGCACCAGAGCAAATAAAAGAGAAAATGCGCTGTCCCGACCGATAAAGTGTCCCAACTTGTACGAGACCCTAACACTAATAGGACGTTGTTAAAATTATCCTTTACACTAGGTACTTGTAAAACTTTGAATCAAAATTTTTCGAAAAGCTTTCTTTTGGAATTCTAAATTTTCATCCTATGGAATAAAACATCAAAGTCTACTTCAACTCCATTTCAATCTATAGGCCCTACTTTGAATCCTTAGATGCTAAAGTTTCATATTCAAGAACCTACTTTGCCGCTGTAACACCTCTCTGAAGCTACTTTCAATCTTTAGGGCCCGCATTTTTATAACTCAAGAACCTACGTTGATGCTATTTAACCTCCTCTTCAATACTGAACCTACTTTCAATCTTTCTAGCCTACAATGTTCAAACTTCTTTAAAAAGCTCAATTACAGAAAAATACTTTTTCTTAACTGAAAATGCTGAAAATTTATATGAGAATAATATTAATGATGGAAAATTACTAAATATTGTCGCTTAATAAGTAACTATAAACATTTTTATCAATAATTAATGAAAGTGTGTATATTCAACAGTCATGTAGGTGATTGAGAATCACAACAAATTATAAGAATAAAATATTTTCTATCGCTAAACAAAAATATTATCAATAAAATAAATAGTTTGACAACTGTATTGAAATATATATTTAATATTTATAATAATTTCAATTTACTGAATGTTCTTAAATTTTTATTAGAGTACTACGTTTGATTTATTCGCAACATGATTTCGTAAAGAAAATAATGTTTACATTCTCATTCATGAAAGTGTAATGTAATCGTTCAAATTTTCGATCTCTGGTTGTTAACAGATCTTTAGGGTTATACAATTTTTAGATTGATCTGGAATTCTCGCATTATTTATTTAAATAACACGCTCACTCCGCAACACTGCTCCGACCCAGGTTGCTGATCAATCTCTGTAGCAATCACCCCAAATGAAGATCCTCATAAAGTCGTTATGTGAGGTTCCCCACTTGGGTCCATTAGTATCCAAGGTCTTTGTTTCAGGCGTCATTCCCTCTACTGACACTCTTCTTGTTAACTATTTTCCGCCATACTTTTCTGTCCTGGCATACTTCTCTAGCTTCT
>JAAAKG020143550.1:0-11337 GCA_010014905.2 Druon quercuslanigerum
TCTTTCGGTTTTTTATGTAAGTGGTATGGAATGGAAGTCATGTAAACCCTTAGGGGACACATTATGAATAAAGAACAAAGAAGGCAAATTTTCAACAAAATAGCTGAATCCTCTACTAAATAAAGTTAGTTTTCTATCAAAAAAGTTGGATATTAAACTAAATTAAATTAGATTTGTTTAACAGAAAGAATACATTTTAAAATTTGAAAGCCGAATTTTGGACCAAGTAATAAAAAAATGTCCACTACATTGTTGAATTTTCGAGCCAAGAAGACGAATTTTCTACAAAAGAGTTATATTCTCCAAATGAAAAAATGAACATTTAAAACAAAAATTGCTTTTCAATTCAATGAAATAGTAACATTTTCTTTTAAATTTGTAATTTAATTTACAATTAATATAAAATTGATATAAAATAATAAATTGCAACAAATGTAATTTAAATTACATGCATTTTTAATAAAAATGGATGAATTCTTTACGAGAAAAATATAGTATTTAATAATATTTTAACCCATAAGATTTTATTTTTAAATAAAACACACTTGAATTCAAGCAAAAAATATGATTTGTGAAGAAAACCCAGAACTGGCCCACTTAAAAACACAAGTTACTATTTTAAAAATTAACGAAGTTACCGTAAAAGTAACAAATAATAACGTTACTTTTCAATAAATTAGTTCCTTGTAACATTTTAACCGATCTCTGCAAAATAAAAGCATTATGAAGTAAAGTTCAAAATGAACTACTACACGTTGAAGCAAAAAAAATTGTTTAATTGGATATCGGAACCAATAATTACATTTTTTGCAAATATATTTCGGATTTCTAATATCCATATTATCAAGTTTTTAAATTTTGTTTCACCAAAAAGGTACTTACAATATTTTTCTTGCGTTCCTCCCCATTTTCTTCTGATGAAGGACGTATTGGGGAAGCAGGACCAACTTTATTTTCCGCATTAGAGATTTTGTGAAAATCTACTGTCCTTAAATTTATAAAGTCCACATAAGTGGATATTCCTTTAATATCATATAACATTTTAGCAGCTGCTTCATTAGGATCAACTGTTGCAGATAAAAGTAGACCATTTTTATCGAATTTTTCTTTGAGTGCCTTCAAGAATAAAACTAATTTTTTCTTATGAGAAGGACGTCCGCCCTTTTGAGGTGAATCTGTTATCCTAAGGTCAATGCCATTGAATCCGTGTTTTTTCACGAAATTGAAAATATTAAGAACAAGTTCTTTTCTTAAATCTGAGTCAGCCATCAATCTATAATGTGAAATTAAAAAAGAAGTTATTTAAATTATGACGTTCCATGATAAAATAGCAAAATTCAGTCCATTTTCACCCAGCCCCCTCCCATAGCTTACATAAGTGTCTGTGGACTCAATTTTTGTTTTTGAATTTATTCACTGGTCATTCAAAAATAATGTAAAATGATTAGTGGTAGGAGGTAAATCTTACTGTTTCTGATAAATTAAAAAAGTAATTTAATTTTTCATAAATTATTTGAGTTTTAAACGACAAACATAAATTATGTGCAACAAATGAATGGTAGGAAAACTTTTCAGGAAAACAGAAAAATTGTTTGCCGCTTGCGTCTCAGGACAGCCTTTTAAGAAACTTTCTTATTTTATTCAAAACAGTAATATTTAATTTTTTCACTTTCTCAGAAAAGAACGACACGTAACATTAAAATATTCAGAATATTAAAATACTCTCATTTTAAATAAAAAACAGCCGAATCAAACTAAAACAGGGATTTTTAACAAAGTTATTTTAAACGAAAACAAGAGTTGAATTTTTAACCAAGAATGATTTTTTGTTAATGAAGAGAAAAAAAATGAATTCCAAACTTTTGAATTTTCAAGGCAAAAATTCCAGCTTTCTATACAACTTTTAACTTAACTTATATTTAGATTTTAAAATTAAAAGATTAATTTAATAATTTTCATAAACTTTCAGCAAAATCGCTGAATTTTTAAACTAAAACTGCCCAATATTAAATATAATTGGAAAAGCTAAATTTTTATTTAAAAACCATTTTTTTTGTGATAAATAAAACATTTTTTCTTAAAACAGTTGAATTTTCTGCCATATGCTTAAACTTCCAACATAAAAAATTATTTTTATTTAGAACCATTCATTTTTATCTGGCAGATGAATTTCTAGCAAGGCAGTTTAATTTTCAGTCAAGGAGATAAATCTTCAACTGAAATTATATTATCATTATTGTGATATTATTTCAATCCAAAATAATTTTAATTTTTAATAAAAGCGAAGTTTTCACAAACTACATTTATTTTCATTTAAACAGTTGAACTTCTAACCAGAAAAAAATGTTCAAACAAAAATGTATTGCTTGGATTTTGAATTTTAAAGAAAGTAAATTTCCGCGAAATGAAACAGAAATTTCGCTCCAAATATTTAAAGTTTTAATTAAAGAACTACATTGCTTGCAAAGTTGTTCAACTTTAAAAAATAGTTCTATTCTGTACCAAATTGTTAAATTTTAAATTAAAAAGTTAAAAATTTCGTAGGCAACAGAATATTTTTTTTGTCCTTTAAACTTAAGCGGAATAATTTCAACAAATATAGATGAATTTCGAAATTAAAAAGACAATATTTAAAAAAATATTTAGCTTATTAACAAAATAGATTTGTGTTTAGTCGATTAAGAAGAAAATGTAATCAAATTGTTGAATTTTCAACCAAAAAGTATGAATTTATAACAAAAAATGTAATGTTAGAATTTGTGACCGAAAGGAATGAACTTTCTACCACAAATATATTGAATTTCTTGCTGTGTCTTCTATTATTAGCAATAATTAAATTCGCATTTAAGTGAAAAATTTTTGGGTTGAATTTTCTTTTTTAGTGTTTCGTAGACTTCAAAATATCCTAAGTCATAAATGGTTTGACCAAGTACTCCCCCCTCTGGGGGTAATTCTGGGTGCACATGTTCAATTTTGACTCCTCGTAGAGGAAGCTTTGGAATCGTAGTATTTAAAAAAAATCCGTTTGATTAAGCATTTTATAATTTACAAATCTATAATGAGATGTTTTGAACAATTACCCGGATGCATGTCTTTTGTGTGTTTTTATCATCTAGGAGGGAAATCTGAAACTTACTCAATGTTAGTTTTTTTTCTTTCAGGTTCATCGGACTTATCACCCATGGAAACTAAAGTTTTCAGTTGGGGATTTTTTTTCCGTAGATCGTTAAACTTTTTATATCCTTCGGATTCTATATCAGCATATGGATCGAAAATTTCAACAGAAGCGTTTGAGTTAAGTCCAACGAAACTGTAAAATAAATGACTGCAAAGAGACACATCGATGTCCCTTATTTCTAATGCGTGTTCCAGATTATCCTCTTCCAAGCTTATAGTGTAGTAACAACCGATAATTTCTGGAAAGAAATGATTAAATATTTAGCATAAAAATGTAAATTCTTTTTTATTTAATAAATTTACAATTTTCGTTTAGCCAACTGGAATTAATACACAAGAACGCCAATATAAGAGCAGATGCGGGGATTGCCTCGCAATGGCCTTGTCACTAAATGAGTCATTGGAAACATAAACAGTCTATTGTAAACTGATGACGACCAATTGTTGACACTGTGACACACTGACAAACGGCTGCCGCACACTGAAACAAGGTTGTGTAACTGCGTGGGCCAGCAGTTATGGGGATAATTAAATCAATCGCTCCTATACAGGCGTTCTTTTTTATTAAATTTTTTTTCTTCACATGTAAATAATAAAAATCTGATATATCACTTACTCTCAAAGTATTTAGGAGGTGTTGGAAGATTACTACCTAAAGCAAAATTTACGTATATGCTAAGAAAAAGTATTAACTTATACATCTGTAACAAATAAAATCATAATATTAAACAAATTGTGAAGATTTTACATTAAAATTGGATTTCGATTAGCTTATTACTTATTATTACTTCTTTATTATTACTTATTACGTAACCATCGCAAAACGTCCGTACGACTAGTATGAGTACTCTTAAAAATAACGGTTGACTTTGAAACGTAATTATTTAGTTAAAAAGTTGCAGGAAAATTCTTTAAAAAATTACTGGAAAGCTTATGTAATTCAGTAGAATATTATATTTCCTGATTGAAAATTAAATTACTTTATAAAAAGTTAGACCACCTTGATAAAATGCATGACATTGGCTAAAAATTCTCCTCTTTTGTCCAGAAATGAACTATTTTGTTTAAAATTCGTTGCTATCCTTAAAAATTAATGTTTTGAACAGGAAATACAATCATTCTATTTTTCGTTAAGAATTGATTATTCATGCTTTAAAAATTAACCGTTTATCTAAAAATTAACTTTCTTGTTAAAAATTTAACTATTTTGTAGAAAATTTTTCCCTTTGGCTTAAAAATTTAAATGTTTGGTTTAAAATTCGTTTCGCTTGCTTGAAAATTCTATTATTTTGTTAGGAAATTCAACCCTTATTTGGAAAATTGGCCTTTTTAACTTGAAAACTTAGCAATTTGAGAAAAATTTCTCATCCCTCTTTAATGAAAAATTTTTATTGATTAAAAATTCATATTACTAGAAAATATTCTTTTTTTATAAAAGTAAAATGTTTTTCATTTAAAATTAAAATCTCTTTTTCGCCGACATATAAAATGTTATATTTTTCGTTAGGGATTCTTTTTTTTTAAATTGAAAACATAACTACTTAGTTAAAGTTAAAAACTACTTAGTAACACTTATAAAACACTTAGCTAAATTTACGAAATCAACCTTTAGGTCTTTTGGATTTAAAATTAAACAGTCTTCTAAAAAAAATTGTCTTTTTGATAATTAAACTTGATAATTAAACTATTTGTTATTTCGAAAATTTAACTGTCTCGTTAAAAATTCAACTATTTTGTTGAAAATTGGTACCTTTTGCTTGACAGTTACACTATTCGATTATAAGCGCTACTGGTTCGTTGATAAATGTTACTTTTTCTACAATTTACTATTAGGTTAAAAGTTCATCTTTTAAAGCTGAAAATTTTACGATGTTTAAATTGAAAATTCTATTTTTGAATTTATCCTCAACAAAACTTTGAGCAAATCTTTAATTTTTTATAAATTCTCACGTGGTGTAATCTTATCGAAAAGTAAAAATATCTTCAATATGGGCCATTCAACGCGCAATTTTATAAGCTTTACAATGGGCTCTTAAAAATGTGTCTCAATACTTCTATTTTGAATGTGTAATCAGGTTTCAAATTCAGCATTTATTTTTAGTACCGCTTCTTTAGTCCCTTTTTTTTACAGGATCATAAAATTAAAAGTTGTTGAAATTTATTGATGATCTAATCTCAGTACAACTGAGAATGATTGGACGTACCTTAAAAATTGTTGAAACGTTCTGGAAGATTCTTGAAATAACACAATACTGTGGTTTGACGATCAAGCCTTTATATACCTTCGTTTGCTTCTATAAAATCACTTTATATACGCCGAAATCATGGAGCGATATTTTATTGCTTAAGTAAATATTGCCGTAGTCAGGAAACAACAATATAATTTGAACGTAAATTCTAGGTTTTCTTGGTTATACTTTTTAATTTAAAATTCAGAAAAATCTCTAATTATTTTCGAGAGAGATATATTTAAAGTTTAGTTTTTTAAGGAATCTATGAGGCTAGCAAAACTAACTCCCTATATTCGGAATTAATTGAAAATATGGATATACATTGTATAGCTTAGGAAAAAAGGACCTTGTCCGGTGTCATCAAAATTCGGGAAGTGCAGAAAAAATATTCTCGGTGAGCCTAGGGAAAATAAAAAAGGGTGACTAGGTTCATCGAAATTCAGTAAACTTAGTAGAAATATTTTTAATAAGCCCATAGATACTGCGAATAAAATAATCCTTGAAAATATCAATATTTCCTCAATTTCGTCAGAATCATAATTGCGTTTGTTTCCTTTCTCAAAAAGAATTCTCTTTTCTGAATATGGGCTTCACACAAACGAGAATTTTATTTTAAATATTGTGAAGGCCGAGATTAAAATTTAATTTTAGCACAGATTCAGTAATTACATCATTACGTAAATATTCGTAATTCGCAGTTATTTTTATTATTTCACTTGCTGCAAAATTTTAAAAACATATTATGTTTACTCTGCATGCAAAAATATTCCTTTATTTAGAAAAAAGTATAGTTTTGAATCACTGAAACATTTCAGTAAGTTTGTTTGTTTCTTATTACATATTATTCTGAGACAATTGTATTAATTTTATTAATTCTGTGGTTTTAAAACCCTGTCCTTAGTTAAATTCTAAATTCAAAATTAACAAAGGTAAACTATTTAAAGAATACAAAACTCGAATTAGCAAGGCAGATCAGTTTATATATTTTTTTAACAATCAAATTCAATTTCAGTAGCTTTTAAGGAAAAATGAAGTAACTTCATTATTAGTATTATTAGTATTATTAGTATTATTTATAATCTATTTTTCCAAATAACAGACACTGTATGAAACGAAAACTATTTTATAGCAAATATAGCAAGCTTAAAAGATTTTCAACCTGAAATTCATTGCATTTGACTTTTTTTACTGTAGATACTTTTTATTTAATAATGCATAATAATAATTTAGACCTAGCTTTTGATAAAAACTAAAATGCTGTAAAAAGGCATACTTTTCGAATTTTTAGTGTAATATACTGTTAATTCGCTTTTAATCAAAATTATTTGTCAGTATCACCATTTATATTATTTATTTATACCATTTATACTATTTATATTTTTATTATTTATCTTCGCCATTTATTTACATCGGTTCAGTATTTAGCACAACTGCCTAAAACTAATTTCAGAAACTAACAGACGGTCCATGAATTAGGCTATCAGTTTTGGGATATTTTTCATGAAAATAGGTTGATACATTAGTTTAAATAAATCTAATTTAGCTACAATATTGAATCTGATTTTAAACAACATAATTTCGAAAGACTTATAGTGAAAATTTATTAAATTTTCAACAACATTGTTAAATTTTCAACGAAAATTTATTATATAGGTCAATAATGTAGGTTCGTAATAAAAAAATATTAAAGCAAAAGAGACGAATTTACAATACCTAAAAAATTTTTTTAAAACACTATCTTCATTTTTAACCCAAGCAAAACAGACGAATTTTCCACAAAATAGTTAAACTTTTAACGAAGTACTTAAACTTTCAAGACAAAAAGACGAATGTTTTAAAAACAATAAAATTTCCAGCGAAATTATCTTAAAAAAGGTTAATTTTTCAAATAGCTGAATTTCTACCATAAAAAATTAATTGACAATAGAGAATATTAATTTTCTACAAAAATACAAATTTTCAACAAAATATATTAATTTTTAAAAAAGTTCATTTTTCAACTAAAAAGATCCACTTTCAAACAAAAATAGAATAGTTGAAGTTTAAGTTTCAAAAATTACTTTCAATCAAAAAATGAATTTTTGTCTAGTTGAATTAAAATTAAAATAGACGAATTATAAACATACTTTTTTTTATTCTCAACCAAATAGATAAAGTTGTAACAAACAAGATTGATCTTTTATAAAAAAAATCAAGAAAAGTGTTAAATTTTCAGTCTGAAACGGCGAATGTTTAGAAATGATTTTTTTTTAACCAGCTAATATGCATTTTTACATAAGAAAGTAACTTTTGAATCAAGATTGATATTTTGGGGAGAAAATACTAGAATTTTTAACTAAAAAAAGGTAAGTCGTCAATCAGAAATATAATAGTTAAATTTTCAAATAATAAAAATTAATTTTTAACATAGAAAATGAATTTCCACAAAAAAGTACATTTTTAACGAAAAAGGTGGAGCAAAATAGATGAATTTTAAAACAAATGTGTAATTTTTTTGTAAAACAGTGATTTTCCACGAAGGAGATTATTATTGTATCATAAAAGGCGAATTCCGAAAAAAAATTTATTTTTAAATCTCAAAAGAAGAATCTTTCAGAAAACAGTTGGCTTTTTAATCAAATAACATGGACTTTTAACAGGAAAGTCAGTTCTGAATCAAATCTGATGAATTTTTAAGAACATAGTATAATTTTTTACGAAAAAAGATAAGTCGTCAATCACTAATGGAATCATTAAATTTTCAAATTAAAAATATATATATTTAGCAAAAAAGTAAATTTACACAAGAAAGTTAAATTTTGAGCCTAAAAATCTGAACGAAACGAATTTTTTTATAAAGTAGTTCAACTTTGAACAAAGTAGTTGAATTTTTAAGCAGAAAAGATACATGTTCAAAAAATATCCAAATTTTAATCACGAAGATGACTTTTACATCAAGGAGATTAGTGTTATACCAAAACAGCGAATTGTTAAGAAAATACATGCTTTTGCAAAAAAATGAATAAATTCTAACATATGGTTACATTTTTAAATAAGTATAATAATTTTTAAACAAACATGTATTTAAAAGAAATCTGTGATTTTGTCAAAAAGAATTTTTTTTCTGAGCATGGGCTTCACTCAGACAAGATTTATAATTTCATATCTTTTGAAGGCCAAAAGACAAAGGTTGATTTTTACGCGCATTTTGTAATTACGTCATTAGGTACATATTTTTCATTCGCAGTTACTATTAGAGTCCGATTTTCCTATCTTTGATGTTTAAAAATGCATGCGAGCATTATTCTTTGCTTTTGTGAAAAGTATATTTCTGGTATTGTTACAAGTCAATGCAATATTTTGCAGGTGTATCTTTTCTAATCTGGTGAACTTATTACTTCTATAATTAATTTTTTATAAAAATTTTATTCCTATAATCGATCATGACAATAGAGTAGTAGTACCTAAGAATAAAACCGAGAATAATTTACAGATTCGCATTTTACCTTTGTCACAAACGCAAGTGAAAATGTTAATTACATGAGTACAAACATATGGATCTTAATATGTTGGAAAATCTATCCTTTCTACAATAGTTGTTTAAATAGTAACTTTGCAATAATTTTTCTGATTGTTTCACTATAAAAGATTTTTTTTCAAGATTAGCACAGTCGAAAGTAAAATTTTCTAATATGGATTCTAATAAGGGGCTTTCGAGAAAAGCGAGCCTGAAACTTTTAATGCGATATTTAAATTTTATTGATATCGATTCTTTTACATTAAAAAAATTATTACTTAGATTATCTTCCATTTAGTGATATTAAGGTTTACACAGGTGACTTACATAAATATTAGTTAGGTCTATATTTGGTGTTCGATTGAATTATTCAATTTTTTAATTGATTTTGTGATTTTTGAAGGAATTAGAAAGGGAAATGGGCTTGGACCAAATTATTATAAGTTATGTAGTGTACAAAAATATTGTTTAAAGTATCTTCTGTAGCGATTTAATGCGCAGATTTCCTTTGTGCAAAGGTGATCTAAATTTATGAACTTTATATTATCATTTCGTGTAGACTATTACGCTGCTTAGTAGGGCAAAAAAACTTCCGTGAACAAATTGATTTTCAGAAGACAATTATTATATAATTTTCACTTTTTTCTATAAACTAAAAGCTAATCAAATTTCACATCGTACATAATGGCCAATTTTTATATCAACAATTTTATTTTAACTTATAACAAAAATGAAAAAAAATTTGAATTATGAGGAATACCGGTTTTTGACAAATTCTTTGTTTCAATCAAAAATTCCTTAAACACTGAAAGCAGCTATACAAAAAATGTCCAAAAGCAATGCAAACGTTGAAAAATTGATTAAATTTGTTTTAAACAAATAAGTGAATGAAAATGTTTATGTGGTGATTGGCGGCGATTCCTCACTTGATTCGCACTAAATTTGAGCAATTCATGGACAAAAAGAGTTTTTGCATTGAATTAATAGAAGTTAATGAACAATTTGTTATTGAAAAGAAATTTTTATTTAATAAGTATACATATCTGGTTTTTTGGATGGAATAAATAAAGTTTTTTTCTATATAATCGATCATATGTGACATGGAAATAATACATAAGTATTCCATTTGGTCATGAAATAAAAGCTAATAATTGTTAATTCTACCTTAATTAACAAATAAACAATTTAAATATTTTATGTATTCATAAATAAAATACCGTTTTTCCATGGCAATAACAGCCAGTTATTAAGCAATCATTTTTTTTCTGTGAATCGAGAACATTTTATAATTTTTCTAAACAAAATTAATTAACAAATGAATAATTTATCTTTTTTTAAGCATTTAAACCTGTTTTTCTTGTGTAATCAACTGTTAATAACAGATTTGTTTAACTTCTTTTATTTTTAGATAGCGATCGACTATTTTTATTTTGAATAATAATGTAGTAAACAAATTGATCTCGGCTAATGCATTTGAAAACAAATTTTTTTTTGCGGTATCCCTATACAAAAATCCGATGTCGGAAATTACATCAGCATCTGCACCGAAAACGACGTAAGAAATTTCATCAGAAACGACGACGGAAACGGGGTCGGGATTGACGCCGGAAATGACAACGTAACCGACGTCGAAAATAAAATCGGGTTTTGGGATCGTTTCCGACGTCGTTTCAGATGTAATTCTCGACGTGGTTTCCGGCGTCGTTTCCGATGCCGTTTCAGATATAATTTCGGCTTTGTTTTCGATGCTTTTTTCAAGGTTGTTTACTGCCCTTTTTTAAATAAATATTTTTAAAATATTGAAGTGTATTGGAAACTGTGTTATTTAAGTGATTGAAGTGAGTAAGGAAAAGGACAATACAAAATTATGATACAAGCGGCTGGTATTCCACTTTTTATTATTTATTACCTTTACAACATAATTACATTTAAATTAATGTACCCAATGTGCGCATACAATCCAATTTTTCACTAAGAGGGACAAAAGATTCTTTAAACCCTTTTTTTATTTGTTCATATTTTTAAAATGAATTTGTACTTTCCTTTTCAATTTTCACAACTTCATTACAAGCAAATCATATTAAATCGAGTACAAAATAATCTTTTCCTCAGCAGTGGAATTACAAATTTGTAAAACACTGTTGTAGAAAATTTAAGGTGCGACCAGCGCAAGAACTTTTAAAAATCGCTGCTGACTTTAAACCGCGATCACTCGTTTGGAAAAGTAGCCAGAGACTTTTCAAAAAATCGTAACTAGAAAAAATGCTTTTTCCACGATTGAAAAAAAAAACGTCGCGTACAAACAAATGATTTGCATTTAATTTATAGGTCTTTTTCGATAAAATAACTTTTGTTTTAGTCCGGGGGCTGGGTATGATCCCGTATGCACTAAGACCGCCAAAGCTAAAAACCCTCTATTCTTATGTATTTTGA
>JAAAKG020143551.1:0-11337 GCA_010014905.2 Druon quercuslanigerum
ATCTAAAAATTTTATAACCCTTTCCTCACACTTCTCCCCTCCCCGCCGAGTGAGTCACTCCTACCCTGAAAGGGAAACGGCTTAATGGTGTAATAATAATAACGTATTATGTAACTAAATTTCTATCAGTGTATGTGCCTTCTTAGTTTGTCCAACAGAATAATAGTACTTATATAGTCTACTTACTATAAATCTACTATTTGGTTCATTTAAAAAAATATATATTATTTTGGATTTTTTTTTCAAAAACTTGCCCTTTTTGTAATTTTTTATATTTTAAGGTTTTTCTTGTTTCAATTAGTCGAGTTTTTTCACTTTTATAAAAACAATATGCAAATCAAATTGAGTATAAAAAATAGTAAAGCTGTTTCGAGTATTCGAAAAATTAAAAAATTAAATTTTCGTCAAAAAACTACTTTTTTTCTTTTAACTTTTTAAGAGCGATATGTTATATATTCGAAGCGAAAGGAGGCATTATTTTTCGCAGTGAAACAAAGAAAAAGGGAACATTTTTACAGTTTTTGACGCATGATATCAACAACATTTTTTGGATTTAAAGTAAAAAATAACATTAAAATACAGTAAATACGAGAGCAGTGAATAAAAACAATTTTTTTTTCTCTCGAAATACAAATACATCCCACAGGTTATAAATGTATGATAACTTCACTATAAATTAAATTTTACTCCTGAAAATTTCTTCAAAAAAAGGTAGCAGTTTGGAGAAAATTTCGTGTTTCAATATTTAAACAATTGAAATAGCTTGGCAATTTATATTATTTCTTCCTTTTTCTTATCGAATATCCAATGCCGTGAATAAACTTTACCAACTGGAACGAGAAAAACTTCAAAATATCAAAAATCAAACAGAATTTATTTTTTCGAAAAACCAAAAATACTAAATAGGAAATTTAAGAAAATTCTCTGTTATATAAAAAACATACGTTTCTCCTTATTTCATACCTAAAAAACAAATTTTATCAGCAAGCCAATCCTGAATTGTTTAGACTGAAAAAAATCTGTTAAATCAAAAGTGCGCACTTTTAAGCTAGTCCAAAAACAGATCATATTGATTGAAATGGTTATAATATCAATTTCAGAGCATCACACTCAACACGAAATTAAACATTATTGTTTCATCGAATATCTATTCAAATCATTAGTATTTATTTTGTATGCGCGCGACAGTACGCAACTTTTAATTTAATATCACTTTTTTTCTCAGTTTACCCCCAGTTTTTTGAAGTGGGGACTAAGTAATGTTGCGGCTCAAGTAAAAGTTGGCATCCTTAAGAACCTGTGCGCTTAAGGAACTCTTTTTTAGGGTTCCTTTTTGGTTCTTTGATATCCGATAGATGGCCATTAGCGGGTCCCGAACATTTCAACAGCGTATGTGCCGAATATCGTGGGCCTATTCGAAATCAATAAATACTATGAATAATCATACAGATAAATGTTAAGAAGCGTTTTTTATTCTCCTTTGAAATAAATAAAAGAAAATAATATAATATTACCTAACTTTTTAGACAAATTTAATATCAACGTAACCTGGCTAATGTATATTATATATAATTGTAAATAGCCCCGATATCTTCTTTCCAAAAATAAATAATGTCTATAATTTAAGTTTCTTCATTAGATTTTTCCCACTAAAACATTATTTAATTCGAATTATAAGGTAAAATAAGCAGAAGTGGTATAAAGGCTCTATTAGAACAATTTGAATTCATACTTTGGATTTCTTTTTAGCAAAACATTGTTGTTGCAGCTCTTTCAGAAAAAAAAATTCTAATAGAAGCCCCAGTTTTTTCTGTAGCAAACTCAAGGGAAATATCCATTTGTTAAAGCTAATAAATTGTTAATATAATATTAAGATATTTGGAATTTCGTATTTTTTCAATCTTTATCACAACCTTTTTTTAATTATATGTACAATTCTATTTTGATGTCTCTTATTAAAATACTGAAGGAAAGGAAGAAGGTTTCAAATAAATAGGATAACAGAACCAATGCTTCGCACCTTAGTCCAATTATTGGCATGCTAAAACCCGATGTGAATTTATTTTATTTTATATAAGTATTTTATTGCAATAGATGATTAATATATTCTTTACATGTGAAAATATTAGTATAAATAAATTATTGAAGCAAAATATGATAAGAAAATGTATTATCTAAGAAAGTAGAGATGGGTGCAAACAATTCGAGGGTGACCAGAATTGGTGCTCTTACCGTATAGTGTACAGTAAGAAGTTACAGATTCAACTTTCTTTTCTCTATTTCAATTATGTTTCACTTTTGAAATTTATCATATTTAAAAATGTACTTAAAAATTTTTTTTTAATGTTCAGGGAATATCTTAACAAAGTGATAAATAATTTAATGTTCTGCTGCTTTTAAAATACAAATATCTCTGACGTAGAAAAATATACAAGATGATTTAAAATTTGTGCAGCTATAATTATTGGATCGGGAATACAAAATTACTCTTTTCCGCTACAATAGTTAATCTCTCGTTGATTGGTGTTCAAGCGCACACAGCTTAAGATATCGGCGGGATATCCCATTTTTTCCGCAGGATATCATTGAGCATATCCCAGGAGATCCTAGGGATATCGCAACTAATATCGTACAGTGATGCCTGGAATGTCCTAAGGATATCTCATAATATCCTCAGGATATCCCATTATTGACCCGATTTTAAATTCCAAGGATGTTCCCAAGATATATCCCAATTCTATAATCTATAAGTATATTTCTGTAAATTCAGATATATCTACTGCCAATTATATTTATATTCATTCGTAGCAATAAAATAAGAAATAATTTAACAATATTAGGTATTTTTCCGGAGATTTTACACAAAGTACAACATTATAAACTAGAATAATGGTAAAATCCCCTCTACAATAATTTTCGGGTAAATTCCATCATGGCTGTCAATGTGCGAAAATTGTCGCGTAGCAGTAAGTGAAACTTTAACGAAAGTCGACAATTTCTCAAATATTCGTGCCAAATTATAATCAATTGTGATTCATATTATACAAACCAACGCGATACATATTAGTTGGATTGTTTTATATCATAAAAACTGATTTTGCCGCTGGAAAGTGCGATCTCTAAACTGCGCAATTTAGATTTTACAGATACAATAATAGGCAACTATTAGATTTTTAGCAAGTGACTTGTTTCATATTATAAGTATTCTGTTAATTATTATAAAGATCATTCGCGATAATAATTTTTTGCTAATCATACTGAGATAGGATTTTGAAAGAAACCGAATATTTGGATTTGTGCCAAGTGGCTTTTTGTCAAACGGATGTTTGTAAGTCTTGATGTTTTTAGGCATTCGACATATTTTAATAAATTTGTATTTCAGAAATATTAGATTCTATTGCCAAAATTGTGTATATCCCACACAGGACATTTTGTGGATATCGTACGGGGCGGAAATCTCGATATCCTTGGAATATGCCACGGATATCCCGGGAGATTTTTGGGACATTTTTCAGGATATGCCATATCCTGCCGAGAGATCCTAGGGATATGCCAAGCATATCATTTTGTTGTGAGGGAGAGTACTAATTTTAAATATAATTGTTTGTTTCGATAACATTGCATATTCTTGTCGTTTCTGCATAGACCTTTTAAAATTACAGGCCAAACCAATGACATCTGTAATTTGGTGACCGTGAATTCTCTTTTGTTAAAGCTTTTTCGGCTTTAGCGAAAACATTTTCATCATATGTCTCGCTTTTTGTGCAATTTTTGTTGTAAATTATTAATGAGAAATATTTTACATATTTCAAGTAGAAATCGTCAAAGGAGAGTTGCACGAAAGGTTGGTCGCTGTACCGGAACCACAGAGTTTAAACCGATAACAAATCTCCATTAAAAAAATTCTGTTCGATGATTGGCCACTATACCGAAACCGCACCCGAAAAAGAAATCATTCACAATTAGTATTATATTTTTTCATTCATTCTCTCTTCCTCCTATTGTCAAATTCATCGCTGGGTAAGAAGAAAAACTTCAAGTACTAAAATTGGTGCATTAAAAATTAATACATTTTGATTATAAAAGAAGAGGTCTACACTATTTATGAAGGAAGCCAGGGGGCACCACAGACAAGACTCGAGAACCGGCTGGGAAACTGGCAGATGTCGTAGACGCGTCCAGAAAGAAGCAAGAGAGAAATACGAGAGAAAGAGAGTGATGCCTCAAAAGCCCTATGTATTCTTTATCCCCACGCGACATAATGGAACATCAGATCCACCTCCCATTTTTCTAATATCCCTCCCTCTTGGTGTCGAAAAAGCATTAGCCATTTCACCCAAAGGTGAGATTTATAATCTTCGCCCTGGGAGTAATGAAGAGCAACAGAGAAACATGGTATTACATTTACAAGGGATTTTCGACAGAATCTAGTTTCATTGCATTAGAAGTGTTTCCTGCTGTGCGAAAAAGCAGTTGTTTTTGAATGTATGATGTGTATGAAATCGGTATCAAATTTAATACAATTGCATATGTAGTCATGTATATGTGTCATTTAGCCGTGTATATGTTTAGGTGTAAAAAAAAGTTTAATTATTAAGAATCGGAAATTACTGCTAAACTTATTTTTATTTTGTGTAAAATTAAATTATGTATCTGAATGATTATCACGAATGTAAATTAAATTTAGTAAATCACGATCTTAATGGCGATTTCAGATGCTTGAGATATTAATTCTGATATTCGTGCATTGGTATTATAAATTAAATACAATTTTTAACACTGTACATTTTTTATAAAAACGTCTATTTGTCACTTGCTGTTCTAAACTAGCCTATTAGTTATATTGTATTTCCTAATGTTTGACGTATACATTTTTGTGTAATTAACCCCGAGCGGTTGTGCATCATTAAACAAGTACAGTCTCCATTTGTTAGAAGAGGAATTCTTGGCTCGGCCTTGCACTGGTCGAGGAACAAACCAATCTGAAAGGTGGACGAAATTATCAGGCGGCAAGGAAGAAAATGAGGTCTCGCCTGACGGGTAATTGTTTCAGGAGATAGTCCATTCGTTAGTTGGTTGCAGATGACCACCTAGGTCGCGCGGTTGGAGGGACTCTCAAAGCGCCGTCGGTATCGTGGTATAATGGCGCCCGTTTGTCAAAACACATCATAACACAATCCCGACCACGAAAATCCTCTTGGTACACGGTCACGCCCTGCGATGCATCATGTGTCCGGTTCTATCTCTCTTGCTCTCATTCATGTATTATCCTAGTGCAAAAGAGAAGCCCGATGCAGATGCACCTTCACCTTGCCGAGTCACCGAGCTAACATCATTCTCCCCGCGTTTAGAAAGTTTAGCTTCTTTCGCTCATCTTTAAAATCGTTTGTCATTCCATTCACTTCATAGATGCTTTGCAGTAGCGCTAATCGAATCTTAGATGGAGATGCACGCATTTGGATATAAATCTCGTTAATTATCTTGTTTTCAAAATTCGTATAGCACCAGGATAGGGCAAAGATTAGTTGCATGTCACAGTTCAGTGATATGGACTAACTTTTTTCAGATATTTCTTAGGCATATTCATTGTTAATCTTTTTTGGACTTCTGTATATTTCCAGTAGGCAATTCTTTGACACGATTCGTTTATTATAAGATTATGACGATTTGATAAATTATTTCTCCACTTTTTTTGGGTTAAAGTTTTCTTTTATTCCTAGAAAACTTTCAGAATAGGACTTTTTATTTTGATATGATTTTGCAAATACAGTAACTTTTAAGATTTAGTATATTTTGATATTAAATAGCCTTCAAAGTTAATTCACCCATCCTTATTACACTTTCACCTGCAAGGAGAAGTAGTTTACAAGATCGCGCGCAGTTAGGTGCTTAAAGATCATACCTAATCTAACTTTGACTTTATCTGAGCTGCGTGTTGCGCTGCAAGCACTGCCTTCTTATCGCGCGATTAGAAGCTGAACGTTATTAGGTGACGGAGATCGCGTGGCTCACCGGACCCAGGACGATAATGACTTTTGGTCACGTGACCGCTGGTTAGTAGCTCGGCATACTAAAGTTAAGAAAATATAAAGTGCGAGTCTATTGCTTCATAAGGAAATGGAATAAAGCAATTGAAGTTGAATGGTTGAAATGATGCTGTGCGATCAATGCAATGATACTGAAATTGGCATGTACGTTGTACGTGCTGCAGTTTGCAATATGCAATCGCTCACAATTTCACTACTGTATCCAACCAATAATCACCAGATTGGTACAATTAGGATGAAAACAAATATATCATGTCTTTTTTCTGGTCATAAATTTCTCTTTTATACTTCTTCCTTCGCAGGTTCTTAGTTTCTCACAAACTTGCATTAGGCAATACTCTAAACTATAACCGTAAACATGCCTGACTTATCGAAAATGAAACTTTAATTCGGAATTTAAGATAACTCAATGCTCATCAACACAGAGCTTATTTTAGAAATAACTGATAAATACTCAAACGCGCCTTTTACAAGAAACTTGATGCGGACCACAAAACGATGCCAAGAAACAAATTTTTATGTCGACATCGGGGCTACTTATGAAGCGTGAGACGAGGAACGCTTTGAGAAGAAAATTGAGAAAAAGAAGGTGGCAAGATGTTAAAACTGCGAAGTGCGGAGACGGGACTTCCACCGAGAGGGATAAGTTGGTTGTGCATGGTGTTTGCATTAAAAAAACAAGGAGTGGAAAGACTGGGTGGCAGAGTAATGGTAATCGATACGCTAACGAGCTCGCCGTGCGGCGTGCGCGTTCATTGTTGTGTCCTGCACTCAGGGTGAGGTTATGGTGCGGTACGCTGCAATCTCGGCCAGCTTGCACGAAGCGTCTCTTTTATCGCTACATCGCTCCAGGCTTAACTGCCTTTTCTACGTAATAAAGTCGTGCATAATCAAGCACACCAGAGAATACAAACCATTTCTTTTCTAAAGAAATTTCACATTTGTTTCATCCCGCATCAACATTTACACACCTATAGCGCCATCTGCGAAATTTAAAAGAATCTGGCGCTATATTCAAATCTCTATCAGGAAGGGAGTATTATTTCAACTAACTGCAAGCAAAATAATTTACAGCTGTACAAATAAGGAGTAGTAACAAATCACTTCATATGATGAAAAGCGTCCCATATTGGATATAGGACTTACAGACCACAATTTTTCGAGATGAATCGTTTTGGAACCATCACTTTTGAAAAATGTCTATACAGATCATTATTATATCAACCCTCTGTATTGAGTGAAGCAAATCCTCGTGATTCGCCAAAAAGAATACATCTGGTCGATGGAGGCCGTTCCTTGCATCTCGCAAATGGCTCTGTTCCATCTGGCAACAATGACATGACGAATGTTCCCGACAGACAACTAAGGCACGCACAAGCATGGTTTGCCCAACGCGTTGTTCCGTGAAAAAAAACATGGCGAACAAAATAAGTGAGGCCATAGCTGAGCCCAAGGGGCGACCTGTGACTAGATAGACGAGTGCACACATCCAAATTTAATTTTGTTGTCGCCTTACAATACTCAATTATCCGCCGTGGCCGCTAACATCTGCCGTTCACCCTCCACTCGTATATATATATATGTATATATATGCCCAGCTTATTTTCCCATTACATTAATGCTGCGAATTCATGAACGAATTACGCTTGTCTGCAGTGTGCAGTCTCATACAAGAATTTAAGCGCAGGGAAGGTAATCAAGGTAAATACGTCGTGAATGTAAATCTCGCGTTTCTTCATTTTAATGATTCGCAGAAAATCGTTTAAACAAACGTCCTTACATTGTAGCAATATTCATATCATATTTAAAATCTCGCAATGTTAATCAAGATTGAATAGACTCAAATTGTGAAGAGGGCACTAAACTTGGCTTAAGTGTTTTTTTATACGCAGAAAAAAAATTCAGGGTACCGTGCCAAAATAAATGTGAGCCTCTTTTCCAAGAAAATAACTTGTTTTTTTTTAAATTTCCGATATTTTTCCAAATCTTTCCAAAACTGAAACGAAATAAGATAAAATTAATAATAAATTAAGAAAATTGCAGCTGTTTACTATTTATTTTTCAACTTTATGTTTAAAAACTTTATGTTTTAGAAATTACCAAAATTTACACCCAGGCGGAAAAATTATTCATAGTCGTAATTATTGTATATAATTTTAATTTTTATATACAATTTTTGTATCAAACAAATTAGAACTATTTATAATTTACTTGACATACGATAAGAATCCTTCTTGACAGTTGCACTATGTATAAACTAAATATATGTAATTTTTCCGCCTGTAATTAATTTTCCGATAACGCTTAGACTATGTATGTTCAATTTCTTACAGATCCGAACAATTTTCTACAGATCCTCCTTTCTTGCCAAAGAGGACACACCAGATTTTCAGATCCGTCTTTATCACAATAATGATAAAAAAATTATTTTCGTTTTCCCGATTTTTCGTAGGTCTTGAATTATTAAATTTCATGGGAGTAAGGATTTGCAAATCATTTCAACTTATATTATTAGAATTTGTAAACAGGAACAGAGCAATCGTACATCGTTCAAAACACGGCTTGAAATAATATTCAGTTCAGGTATGTATCCACTCAGAATGCTCTAATGAAACTACCGTTCTTTTTACCTCAGGGTCATATCAAGTGACTTCTTTCACGTTCCTTAGCTGTCAGAAATAAATACAACTATATTGAAAAAAATCCACTCGCTTCGAGGCCCATTCTACTCGCGCGTTGCTCGCGCCGTGAGGGCGCAACTGTTGGTTCTCGCGCTTCGCGCTCGAAAATATATTTAGCTCGCGCTCCGCGCTCGGTCTTTGTATTTATTCCGCACCTGTGCGCAACAGTAATAATCAACAACAGTAATTTGGTGATAGTGAATTCTCCTTTGTTAAAGCTCCTTCGGCTTTAACGAACACATTCTCATCACGTGTCTCCTGCTTTGCACTCGCATTTGTCGCTCAAATTGTATATCATTTCCATAAATGTACAATATTACATTTCGTAACATGCATTGATATTAAAACAGACCATTATTTTTTTATGCTGTCAAAATTTGAATTTTCGTATTTTCTTTTCCAAACGTTATTTTCATATCGTACGTTATTTGGCTTAAAATGTTCATTTTCCTGTGTTTTTTGGAATTTTGAAAATGCTATAACTCTGGTAAATTTTAATTCAACAAAGAAAATCATCAGGATACATTTTTTGTCTTTTTTAAGACTATGAATATCCGCACAGAAAATTTTTTAATCTTGAAAAAAAGAGTTCTCAACATTTTCAAAATGTGCTCACTTTTTGATTTTGTATCCAAAATTACTGGCTAACGCACTTGACCTTTAGTTTAGGGCATTAAAAAAGTAAGAACCTGTTTTTCGGATTCACATCTAATACCTTCTCTAATAAGAAGTAAAAATACATTTTTAGAAATATGTACTTAAAAAACACTTTAAAATATCGAAATGTAAAAATGGAAATTTTTGAAATTTTTTTTTTAGATTTTCCACAAAAATTTTGTATTTTCATCTGAAGAGCTATCTTTTTGTTAATTTTTGCAGTTTCAAATTTCTTAATAGATTTGGAAAATTTAGGAAACTCTCAAAAATAATAAAAATAAAAAAACAAATTTTCTCTATTATTTTAAAAAATACCGGATCTTTAAAAAAAAGTTGAAATATTCCTTGGCATTGAACTGAAATTCTTACCTTGATATTCTTCTTGATTTATCAAGTAGTTGATTGGTATAATCAACTTCCTGAAACATTAGTTTAAGCCGCCATCTCCATGTTGAACTCCATATGTCGACAAAGCCATTCTTTCACGCCTGTTACATTTTCAGCATAGCGGCCATTCTAAATTCTCAACGAACAATATGCGTGTTGTGTGTAACGCAGTCGAAAGTTTTACTGCCTGAAATAAATACGTCAACATAAACCAATCCGCAAGTGGTACAAACTACTACTTTCCTGCGCGCGTTTATGATACAGAACTAAAATCTCAAAGTGGTTTGAGTTAAGACAATTTTCACTGATTTTCTGCCAAGTTGCGATAATACTAATTTTATGGAAACTTCAAAGTGGTCACATAATATTCCTCGGGGTCAAAATATATTTTCGACGCCATTAACATCAGTCTTATTTAACGTTCTTAAAGATCCTACAGGGTAAAACCGTTTCTGTAATGCTGATCAGACGATACAATAATTCTTATGAAACTAAAAAATATAAGGGATTGCCTGAAGAATCTTTCGGAAGAATCTTTTTTACTATCCCCGCCCCCCCCCCCTCCCTACGGAATTGGGTATACGAAAACACCCAAAATACTCAAATTCCCTATCAAATTTTCTAAGTATTAAACTTAAATATTTTTTGCACATATTCAGAAAAACCAGTATATTCAAATGTACCAAAAATCAAAAATGAACAAATGCTAATAAAATGGCAAATAGTTAATAAAAAAGAGTCAGTAGAGTGAATGACGCCTGAAACTAAATACCTTGGATACTAATGGACCCAATTGGGGAACCTCACATGATGACTTTGTGAGGATCTTCACTTGGGGTGATTGCTAGAGAGATTGATCAGCAACCTGGGTCGGAGCAGTGTTGCGGAAAGAACGTGTTATTTAAATAAATAACACGAGAATTCTAGATCAATCTAAAAATTCTATAATCCCTGCCTCACACTACTCCCTTCTCCACGGAGTGAGTCTAGCCTACCCCGAAAGGGAAACGTCTTAATATTGTAATAATAAAATAATGATCTAGTTAGTATTTTCAGTCCCCGGTCAAGTGCCAGCTAGCCTATCAGAACCAAAAATAATTCTAATTTTTAAGCCCAAATCTTTTTGCACATTTTTAAAAGTATCCAGGGTATTTAATAGTATAACAAATGGAAATAATGTTTAACTTGAGCCATATAAAATAGATTTTTAAAACTCACCCAGGTAAAAATATGCGGTTTTGATTTTTCCCTGGGTAAATTTTGTCCAAGGCAACCTTTTTTGTCACTTTTTCAATTATTATTGAAATATATTTGTCGTTTGAAACTTTACATTAAAACTGAAGATATCAGGCCCAAATCGGAAATAAGGCAAACATTCTCTCTAAACCTGAATTAGTAAAAATTGCACTAATTGTGTAAGTGAAGTTATTTTCACTTAAAATGTTGTAGTTTTCAAGAACAAATTAGTGAATTTTCAATAATTGATTAAAACTTAAAATTTTCAATAGGAGAATTAATGATTTTCACTAATGAACTTGTGATGTTTCCATCAATCGCAAAAGTGA
>JAAAKG020143552.1:0-11336 GCA_010014905.2 Druon quercuslanigerum
TTTTTTTCTTACCATAAATGGCTGTCTTGACAGTCTATGAACCCTTCATTGACTGTCTTCGAGAATCTAATGTTGGAATGTTCGACGGGTTACAAATTTTTCTGTAGATTTTTTCTTGATGTAGTCTAGAAATGCTTCATTGACTCGTGCTCGACACAATCTAAGAATTTTTGTATTTCTTCAGGCATTATTTGCCTAATTTTCTAAATACGATATTTTGAAAATTTCAAGCACTTTTACACCTATCCTAAAGTCACAGACTTGGTCAAGAAAAATTTCCAGGACTTTTTTTTCCGTGTAAACTGTTTTTGGAAGTCTTAAAGTAAAGACTATTTTTCCGGACAATACGAATTATTGTACGTACCATTACTAGTACCCGACTAGACTCCGACTAGGGTAAGTCGGGTCAACTAACCAGCCCCCGACTAATTCACCGTGACCGAACTAGTCGGGCACATAGTCAGTTGTCCTGACTAGCCCCCGTCTTAAAGTGGGGTCAACTGTTAGGATACCCGACTAGCCCCCCATTTGCATTTCTACACGGGTTATTCTTAAAACTTAAAGAAAATTTCAATTTTTGAATATCTCACGTTCGAGAAAATTGCAACTCTTCCAAATTTCATAGCTTTAAATTGTAAATCTTTCAAAATTGAAAAATATTTAATTTTGAAGATTCTTAGTACTTATAAATAGCACTTTTATAAATTATGCTTAGAATTTATATAATTTAATTTAAATCAAATTTGAAACGCCAAAATTTTGCTACTACTTTGTCAAATGTGTGACACGATAGACGTTTTTTTTTGATAGCTGAAGTTAGTCCGAGCAATTCATTAAAAACTGGAAAAAAAATATTTGATCAAAAATTGCAATATTAAAATTATTTGAATTTTTTAATAAATTTGTCAATAATAATCATAAGCCTTTGGATTTCCATGATATTATTTTTGACAGCAATTTCGCTGAAAAGGCAGGCATAATTTGCGCTATGGTCTGTCATCCAGAAAAATCTTTTCTAAGAAATTGTGATAAGAAAATTTAGTGCACGTGCACATTAATATCAATTTACCGCTTTTCGTACTTTAATAGGAAACCTCACTGAAGTTCATCTATTCAAATGCTTTCTTTTGCATTTTAGAATATTAAAAAAGAATGAAAAAGTTTAAACTAATATTAAAATTCTGTTTTAAACTAAATAAAAAACTGATGATTTTATGCAATTATTGTATCAAAAATTATAAATTTAAAACAATAATCTAAATTATTTTTCTGTAATCACTTCTAAATCACTTTTTTATGATAAAGTCGCAATTTAGCATCATAAAGGAAATGATCAATTCAGTCAATTTTTAATAGATAAAGAATAATGAATGAATATGTTCATAACGTGACATGTATTAAACTATAATTCTCATTTAGATATTGAAATCACTTTTGTTCTAGAATTTTTTTAAATTTTTACTCTTATTCCTGAAAAGTTGATTTCTTAATAACCCTTTATACTAATTTCAGAAAAATTAAAATATACATTTACATACAAATTACATTAAAATTTACATAAAAATTTAATTAAACTAAATTAATGAATTATGTAATAAATTAGTTTATGAAACTAAATTTTAATATTTATTAAATTCAATATTTTGTAAAAATTATTTATCTAATTCTTAATTAATTATTTCACAACATAAAAAGCATTAAACCATAATTTTCATTGAAGCTTTCAAATAATTTTTACTTCATATATTTTTTTTCTAAAAATTGGATTTATTAATAACATTTTCAACTTATTCCGGAAATCAAAAGTTTTTATAGAATCATTTAATAATTTGTTAATTAGTTCACAACCTAAAAAGCATCAAGCAATCATTTTCATTGAAAGAATATAATAATTTTTACATTATATTTTCTTTAAATTTGAGAATACGTTTCTATATATTTTATTTATTCATAACCTTTAAAGCTGATTTCAACAAAAATGATATGTATTTACTTATTGAAAGTAAAAATAAAAAAACACAGATTGAGTTTTTATATTTCGGAAAATGCAACTGTTTGGTTAAAAATTCTAGAATTTTCGTAAAAAGTCATACCTTTTGCTGGACAATTCTGCCTTTGTTGCAAATTACACTTTTTTTTAAAATTGTACTAATTCAAATTTAATATTTAGTGGTTAAAAGGAGAACTAAAATTCTTTCTAGATGAAAACTCGACTATTTTTTCAAATTTTTTTTTTAAATTAAAACTTCATCTTTTTTGAGAGAAATTTAATTCTTTATGGACAAAATTGCAACTATTTGATTAAACATTCAACTTTAAAATAAAATTGTCTTTTTTTAAATAAAACTTTCTCTAAATTAGTACAAATTTGATATTTAATATGTAAAAATGCAACTATTTTGTAGAGAATGAAACTATTTTGTTAAAATGTATCATTTTTAGTTGAAAAAATTCGTCTTTTTGGATTAAAAATTTAATTTTTTTTAGGAACTTTTTTTTAATTCATATTTTAATCTTGAAAAGTCAACTGGAATCTTTTTTAAACGAAAATTCAACTATCCCAAATAAAATTTAGACTAGAAATGTACTTGTTTTGATAATAATGTTACCTGTTTTGGAAAAATTTGCCTGTTTAGTACAAAATTCACCAATTTTGTTAAAAAGTAATCCTTGTCAGTGAAAAATCCGTCTTGTTAAATTAAAAATTTTATTTTTTTCGTAGAAACTCATTTCTGGTTTAAAAATCCATATTTTATTAGTGAAAAGTCAACTGAAATCTTTTTAAAATAGAAAACTCAGCTATTTCTTTTACAAAATTTATATTTTTGATTTAAAAAATCATCTGCTTTAGTAGAGATGTCATTTTTTTATATAAAATTTTACACTTTTTGCTGAAAAATTAATCTTCTTTTCTTGAGTGCTCAGCTACTTTGTTAAGAAATCACTTTTTAGTTGAAGATTTATATTTTTAGTTGAAAATTCATCTCTTTAATTGAAATTTTAACTTTTTAGTGGAAAAGCCTTTTTTAAGATTATCTTTTTCATTTGAACATTTTCCTTTTTGGGTAAAAAGAATCATTATCCGGTTTTGAAATTTCATTTTTACAGTATACAATTGCACCAATTTCTTGAGTGAAAAATCTTGATTTGTTAATAATTCGCCTATTTGGATTTGAAATTATTTTTTCTTTGTAAATAAATTTCATCTTTTTGATTTAAAATATAAAGTATATTTTTTGGAAATTTACCTTTTTAGTTGAAAAATTCAAAAAATTTTGAAATTCCATTTTTTGTAGTGCAAAAGACTTTTTTTAAATAAATTAATAAATTTGAAATTTTGTATTTGAAAAAACTATTTTATTCCATTCATGAAAGATTCTATGTTGATAGTTTCCAGAAATATTTTGCTAGTTATTGCTATTAAAATTAGCCCACGCGTCCGAAAACATTTTCAAAATCCTTGATCATTAATATTTTAATTCTTCATAAAATAATTTAAAACAACATTATTTCAATTTAGACTGGCTAAATAAATGAAATATTTCATTTCTTACTAATACCAGTGGTTGACATTCATATTGAAATAGTAAATAGTTTTGAAAAGATGTTTTTCTATATAAATTAGGGTAATTCTATAACCTCTAAAAGATTTTTTTTTTATATTAATGACATTATTGTTGACAATATTTGTATTTGTGTTCAAAATAATTGAGGACCATTGTAAGAAGAAGTTGTTAATAATCTCAGGAGTAAATCCCGAATTATTTAAAACTATTTAGTGAAATTTTCAAAAAAGGTAATTAGAGCCAGACAAGCAGGGGGATGGCTCTTCTATAAAGGACTGTAGAATAAATGTGTCAGGAGATTTGACGAAGGCCGAGTGGCGGCGCTGGCTGTACTTTTAGGCCGAAAATTATTCAAATGCATGGGGAAAATACAAATTTAATTTATTTTAATTGTTAAAATAAGTTTTTTGCATATATTTACCTCTAAAAAGTATTTTATAGCATATTAAAGATCCAATAAATTAAAAAGTACTGATGAAAAGTGAAGAAAATATTATTTTTATGATTAAATACAAATACACTTTTCATAAACTGCCCATAATAGTTTAACAAAGTAAACATTAAATTTTTATTATTATCATGTAAATATTGTTAACTGCGAAAATAGTAAATTTGAATTTAGTTTTATTGAGATTTATAATGATTATTAGAATTAACGGTTAATTCAACTCAATAATAAAAATTTATATTTCTTTTTAAAACTAGAAAATAATTTACTTTGTTTCGTTTCAAGACGTTTATAAAATAAATTATGTTAAAAAAAATGTCTATTGTTACAAATATGTAAAGTAATTTTATGTATATTATAAAGAATAGGATTTATAGAATAAATAAATATTGATAAAGTTGTAGAATAAAAAAGTGTATTTGTGAACAATATTTATATTTATATTTATATTTATATGTAATTACATTTGCGAATCACCGAAATTCTGCTTTTCGCTTTAGCGGTGGTACTCCATCATATTGGGAAATATATAATTAAACACATTGCTTAAATCGCATTTCGATAGTAAGGTAGCTCTGATTAAACCCTTTTAAAATCCCATCATATAGAGTAAAACGTGTTTTTAAATCAGAATTTTAAACATTCTCAGTATGGATATGAACATTTTTCACACTGGATTGATCAAGTTTTACTCCGCGAAATTGAGAGCATTTTCAAAACTCAAAATTAAATTTGTTTAAGAAATAGTTAAATATTCTGTCAATGAATCTGACAGATTACAATAATACTTGCTTGTTATCTTAATGGAATTTTTAAATTCAATCAAAATGACAAAAGTTAAATGCATTTGAATATTTTAAAAAGTTTCATTAATTAGAAAAAAATGATTTTTCTGGTAGATTAAGAAATTCCAATCGACATTTTTACTAGAAACCAAATATATTTTGAAACTATCCCATTGAAATTTAATGATTAGCCAAAAATGGTAGAAGTTAGATCATTTTCAAAATTATACAGTTATTTTTAAGAGATCGGTAGATTTCAATCAATATTTTTAAGAGATTTCAACAAGATTTAAAAATGACTTTGATAACATTTTACGATACAAATTTTTGTTTTGTTGACTTGGAACCGAATTTTGAACGAACGGTCAGTTCAATTACCAATTCAAGACGTAGTAAGCTTTGCCCGCTTTTTTTGCTCCAAGTTAGTTTTCTTTAGATCAGTCATTTTCTAAGTAATATTGTATCAAATAAGCTAACACGTTTTAAGCGTGATCAAGGCAATGAAAATCAAAAGTTTCTTTGGTCAGCTCGGAAATCGCTAAAGCGAATACGTTGCTGTGATTGCAATTTTTTTCAAAGGATTGCTCTATTCTTTTTAAGAAATTAAAAATTCTGTAGTTAGGATGACGAAGGTGCTGGTCATCATCAAACCCTATTATTTTAGCTACTGGATGATTTTGGCCCATTTCTTTTTCCGAACAAAAAAATCCTGAACAACATACTTCGCATTGTCGGAACTTTGAAAAATTTTTGCATGCTTGTGCGGTCAAAAAATAAATTAGGCATTCTCTTACAATCGGAAGATCGTAATCATGATCTATCGCATCAGTAAAGTCACTGAAACCACAACTTTTCCTGCGACCGTGATATTTAATTTATTCTTAATCTCGGGAACAATTTCTTCTCTATTTTTCTTCTTTGTCTTGTATATTTCTTTTAATCTTACAAAAAACCTTGATAAATTTTTAGTCTAAAAGCCTTAAAACTTAATTTTAAAGCAAAAAAATGGAAAAAGTCCGTTTTTATAATTTAAAAAGTAGAAAATCTTACATTTATAACACTTTCCCCATGCATTTGAATTTTTGTTGACCTAAAAGTACAACCAGCGCCACCCTCAGCCTTAGTCAACATTTCCGTCACTTTCATTTCAGAGTATCACGGGGCTGCAGACAAGTGACCCTTGTAGGTTAAAATAATATGACAGTCTTTAAGGTTATGGATTAAGTCATGTAATACTGTAAGCCCGGGAAAATGGACAATTTTTTAAAAGTTTAATATGAAAAATAAGAATGTGATATAAAAAACTTAAATCTTAGATGTCGGTTCCGTAATTTAAAGCATTTACTTCATTTTTAATGTAAATCGTTTCAAGTGTTAATATTTTTTTTTTTTTTTTTTAATATTAAAAATTTTGATGTGTTTAATATTAAAATTAATGCTATTCTATAAATAGTGTTTTCTCTATGCAGTGTATATGTCAGATTTTTAATATTTGGAAAAAGAATTTCATTAAAAGTATTTTCGACAGAAAAAGAAATTAGAAAAAAAATTCTTTTGTTCATTTGTATTTTTTGTTTTTGTTAGAGTTTTGTAACATTCTGCTATCTAAATTTTCACTGTGAAATCTGCTATCTGACAATTTTATCGCTTTAAGTAAAGATGTTGGTTTGAATGTTGGTATGCCGTTCTCCGTTTATTCCTGGAATCTTTTTATTGCAAATTCAATAATGTTTTTTATAAAGAAATGTTTAGACTTCCTATGGTATCACCCATTTAAGCAGCTGCTGCAAACATCGTAAAGGAAAGTTTTGAAACAAAATTTTAAACAATTTAAACTATAACATTATTTTTTACTACCGTTATATCGACGATACTTTAATTTGCCTTCCAGAAAATAGAATAGACGATATTCTTAATAAATGTAACTCAATTAACGGAGAATTAAAACTCACTATTGAATTAGCAAACGGAAAGAAAATTTATTTTCTAGACTTAACAGTGATAATAGTAAACAATAGAATTATAACGAACTTTTTATAGAAAACCTGTATGGTCAGGACATTTTCTTAACTTTGCTGCACATCATCCAATTTGTATTAAAATTTTTGTCATTTTTTGTTTGGTCGACAGAGCGATTAAATTTTCTTAAAGATTTTATGGTGTTGACCAGGGTCAGCAACAAGTGAAAATGTTGGTTGGAAATAAATTAATGTGTTGATTACTGGTAATGTATTTATTAAAAAGAAAGAACTAAATGCAAGAATATAAAGTTTAGTTGGATTAAACGTTTCGACTATTCTTCCATAGTCTTCATCAGTAAAACAATATAGAGACTATATATGACCTGTTTAAAATTTTTTTCATAGAGTGACAGTAAACACGGAGTTCATTACTATGGAGATATTATATAAAATATTCAAGATCTATGAAATGATGAATGTAATATTATAACATCTTACCTTTAGTTGAACAGAGTATAATAATTTAGCATCTGATAATGTTCTAATATATCGAAAAAAGTCATTTTCTATGTGCTAATTGTATGTTTATATTGAAACTAAAGATTGGTTGTCCTGATTCCGTCCACAGGATGAATCTGAATAATACTTTTTTGATAAAAAAAATCCCAAAAGATGTTATTTTTGGTTCTGTTTTAAAGTTGTCCCGTAAACGGAATACAAACAAAACATTATAACAACATTTAGTGAAAATATAAGGTTAGTATATAATGATCACGATACAATAGCTTTGCGTCGATGGTGCTTGGTGTAGTATTTATGTAGCGTCTCACTTAAATTGGAAACAGTAAACATGTTGAAAAGGAAATACTGCAGGAAATACTTTAACTATTGTATGAAAGTGAACATTATAATTTAAAATTTAAAATCAAACTTATGTTGATAATTGGTTGCATGCTTGTAAAGGGCAGTGTCAGTATCCATCCTATCACAAGATCTTTTGTGTTCATTTATTCTTTGTTGTATGTAACGTTTAGTTTGACCTGTAAAACATTTATTGCAGTCTATACATGTTATTTTATAAACTACAACTGTTTTTTTTTCATTTTAAGGAATATGCTCTTTCAGATTTTTGAAAAGGTTAAACGGATCCTTTATAGGTTTGAAGATGATCTAAATATTATGTTTGTTAAATCATTTTTGGAGAATTTTAGAAGTTTGCGTATTATACAGTAAGACAATTGACCTATCCAAGTCTACTTCTTTGTTGTTAGCTTTATCTATGTTGTTGTTATGAGACAATAATTTCTTAACGCGATTACTGATTGGTCTGTTAATGAAACTGTCAGGAAAGTCATTGATTTTAAGAGTCTCCTTTACTATTTTTAGGTTTTCTTTATGAAAAGATCTAACAAAGGAAGTAATAGATCTTAATGGACATTCAGGTTTGTGGATCTTAGGTAACCCATAGAAATTAGGAGGATGTCCATTAGTCCATTTCAAAGTTCTACATATGTCAGTGTTAATAACACCAAGTAACCAAATCTCATCTATTAGCTTGTTGAGTTTAGTTTGAATTCCAGAAGTAGGATCTCCTCCATTAAGACCTGTTACTTCCTTTGTTGGTTCTCCATTATATTATATATAAAAATTTATTACACATCCAATTTAAGCAATCCTAGGAAATTCACAATGTTATATAAAGACAGCTAGAGTTTGGTTGATAATATATGTAAATTCAAGATTACAGAAGGATATGAATTTTTTAGTCTTGAGGTTGTATCTCTTTTTACCAACATGCCACATGAACTTGTACTTCATGCTGTTAATATTAGATAGAAGAACATCAAACTTCACACTATATTACCATTTGAATTCTTAATCAAGATTTTAAAATTCTGTCTAGAAAATGCATATTGTGTGTTCCAAAATAAATATTCAAACAGATCTATGGAGCGTAGCCTAAAATATTTATCATTCTCATTTAAAAACTTTGAAAATGCCTCTTTTCGGATTATATGTGTTTTTTTAATTACGGGTTAATATGCGCAATCTACGTTTCACATTAGCCTGGTGGTTGATAGCGGGCACTAAACGAGTGCATCCAAACAAGCTACGACCCTGCTTTCAGAACCCCGCTGAGTGGCTAAGAAAAGAGGCGGCAGGATCAGTTACAAACAGAAGCCTTAGTACTTTCTTCTTCCGACTCCAGACTTTAAAATAGTTATCATTTATTATCAACATGTTTCTATACAATTTCTTTATATGCTGTTGATACTTTTCCTTTTCCAAACATTAACAGCTTCGGCTCGTTATCGTAGGTGCAGTAGTACTAAAGATAATTTTTTTCTGTTGAACGATTTTATAGTTATGTTTATGAAAATATTGTTTTTTTTAAGAATATATGAGTTCTTAAGGATTTGAGGAATGAATAAAAAAAATGTTGAGCTCGTTGAGCTATCTACTCGAAGCGCCTGATTTCGGTGTTTTTTTTTTTTGCAAAAAAACGATGACAGTTCCTCGCCAGATTTTTGCACAATAACCGCCAAGCATTTAATCAACGCAGAAATAAAGACGCATTGACATGCACCTTACTGTTAGTTTGTACCATTTTTTTGATCTGAGATAATCATTCCAAAAGAGACCGGATTACATGGAAAAATCAGATAGTAGTCAATAATCGTGTTAAGAAATTACTCTCTCATAACACATAATCAACACATTGATTCATTTGAAACCAACATCTTCATTTTTACTGATTCTGCTCAACACCATAACATCTTCAAGAAAATTTTATCGCTCTGTCGACGAAACCAAAAATGACACCAATTTTATTACACATTGTATGATGTGAAGCAAAGTTAATGAAACGTCCTGACCATACAAGTTTTTTATACCACTTTAATTATAATCCTTTGTTTTACTATATCAGTGTTAGGTCTAAAAAATGAATTTTATTTTCATTTGCTAATTCATTAGTTAAAAATTCTTTTTCAAAACTTTTCATTACTATGTTTCCAGCTGCTGAAAAAAGAGCGATCCCATGGGAAGTCCAAAAATTTGTTTGTAAAAAACCTAATTGAATTAGCAATAAAAAGATTCCAGGCATTAAGTGAGAACTGCATTAGAGTCTATCTTTAATGTTTTATTCAGTTTTGCCAACAATTTTTTGTAAAGATTTTGCTACACATTTAGAAATATTATGTAACAATGAACGAGGGAATGCAATGATAGATCGTTTCCTTCGTAATATTGCGAGTTTAGCTTTAATTCTATTAGTAGAATCAAAATGTAATTTTTTATATGATTTATTATTTAAAAGTTGTAAGGCTTTTAAATGATATAATATTTTTTATTCATTATAATGCTTTTATTACGTTTATCAGCTATTGTGAAGATAATATCTTCATTTCTTTCTAAAAAATTTTTGGTGTTTTTAATTTTTTGTATTAGTTCAAAATCTATTGCATTGAATTTAGAATTATAAATTAAAGTTTGTGTCCAATATGAAATTTGATTTCTGATGTTAGTTCGATTCTATACTACAATGTTTAATTGAATCTTCGAGGTCAGTTATAATTTTTTCTATTGGAAAATTTTTTTATTTAAAGGAATACCAAATTTACCTCAAGACTTATCATTTCTTTTAAGTCTTCAGGTATGGGTTTATCAGTCATGTTAATAACCCATTTATTTTGATTTGTAACTACATTACATTTTTGCTGTAATCGGAGATTTTCTAAGTTTAGTAGAGATTTATCATTTTGTTTTTTTTTATTTAAAGTTTGTTTTAAATTTTGTTTATGCTTAATTTTACTTAAACACCTGTACCTGAAGACATAAAAGAAATGATAAGTCTTGAGGTAAATTTGGTATTACTTTTGATAAAAAAAATTTTACAATAGAGAAAATTATCAGTAACCTCGAATGTTCAATGAAACTTATTGCAGTAGATAATCGAAATAACATCAGAAATTAAATTTCATATTGGACACAAGATTGGATTTATAATTCTAAACTTAATACAATAGGTTTTGAACAAAAACAAGAAATTAAAAAACCAAAATTTTTTTATAAAAAAATAAATATATTATCTTAACAAGAGCTGATAAAAATAATAAAAGCATTGCAATGAATAAAAAAGATTAAATCACAAGAGCCTCACAACTTTTAAATGATAAAACATCATATGAAAAATTAAATTTTGATCCTACTAAAATAATTGAAGCGTAACAAAAAATGGAAAGAACTAAAAGTACACACCTTTTTAAATAAAAAGGACCTAAATGCAGTTTTCAGTTTATGACTGAAATCTTCTTATTGCAAATTCAAAAATTTTTTTTATAAACAAATTTATGGACTC
This sequence comes from Druon quercuslanigerum, assembly GCA_010014905.2. Lineage (NCBI taxonomy): Eukaryota > Metazoa > Arthropoda > Insecta > Hymenoptera > Cynipidae > Druon > Druon quercuslanigerum. The sequence goes on from JAAAKG020143552.1 coordinate 11,121, forward strand.
CCTATGGGTTCGCCCATTTCTGCAGCAGCTGCAAACATAGTAATGGAAAGTATTGAAAAAAAATTTTTTAATAATTTAATCTATAAAATTTATTTTTACTACCTTTATATCGACGATACATTAATTTTCCTTCTGAAAAATAAAATCGATGATATTCTTAAAAATTTTAACTCAATGAACGGACAATTATAATTCACTATTAAATTAACAAAAGAA
>JAAAKG020143553.1:0-11335 GCA_010014905.2 Druon quercuslanigerum
TGGATTATTTATTTTCAATGTTATTGATAATATAATAATCTAAATACATTGGTTTAGAATCAACCAAAAAAAAAAAATTAAATGAATTATTAATCTTTTAAATCTGTAATCTTTATCTGGCCTTGTATTTTACTATGCCCCCCTCCCTCGAAAAGTAGTATATTTCAAAATTCTTGTAAAACTTACTTCTGCTTTAAGGTTATGGTATCAACACAATTATTGTCCTAAGTTTCTCTAGAAAATTAAAAAAGATTTTGAAAGATATATTAACAAATTATTATAAATTCCTTTCCAAAAAATAAGGAAACTTTTTTTATTTTTGTGAAACCTTTAAACTTTTTTAAGCAGCTATAAAATTTATTGTTTTAAATCTTTAAAAATCCAAATTTTATTTTTCAATTGTTGAAATATTTCAAGTTCCAAATTTTTGCCGTATCTTTTCAAAACTTCTAAAAATATGTTGCACTTATTTGAATTATTTCTAGTCATAATGGTGAAATTAATTCTTTGAAATAAAATTAATGTAAATTCTAGAAAATTAAAAAAGATTTTGAAACATTTCAGATATGTAAAAAAAGAATCGAGATAATTTAAAAAAAAATTAGTTTATTTTGTAAAAGCCTATACAATTTTAGAACAAATTTTAATAAGTATAAACGAGATATAGAACCTTTCAAAGGTTGGAAAAAATAAAAAATATTTTGTTCATTTTCGAAAATGTTTCATTTTTTAAGAATTTTAAATCTATTAAACACTTTAAAATTCCTAAATGTATTTTCAACTGCCTAGAGTTATCCGCAAAAATTGGCTGCAAATGATTAAAATTCATTTTCGACCATTTTGGAAATAGTAGAAAATGTTTTAAAATATTTTTTTAAAAGTTTAAAAAATACCTTAAAATCTTTAACATATTTTTCGACAATTTTTTTAATACTTTGGAATGTTTCAAAAATTTTTTAAGATTATCTTTTAAAATTAATGTTTTATATTAACAAATTATTATAAATTCCTTCCAAAAAAATAAGGACATTTTTTTATTTATGTAATCTTTTGAGTTTTTTGAAAATTTTTTCAAATTATCATTATTTTTTAAACTGTTTAATAGCTTTTGAATAAATCTTTTACATGATTCCAATTTTTTTTTAATATTTGCAAAAGTTCTGCAAGTTTTTTAAAATACCTTAAAATCTCCCACATATTTTTCGACATTTTTTTTTAATACTTTAAAAAGTTTGAAAAATCTTGTAAAATATTCTTTGAAAATTATTGTTTTGTAATAACAAATCATTACAAATTTCTTCCAAAAAAATAAGGACATTTTTTATTTTTGTTGAACCTTCAAAAATTCTTCAGTAGCTATAACAAAAATTATTGTTTTCAATCTTTAAAAATCGAAATTTTATTTTACATTTGTTGAAATCTTTTCAAGTTCAAAATTATTGTTGTATCTTTTCGTAACTTCTCAAAATATCTTAAACTTATTTTAATTATTTTAAAAATTTTATTAACCAAAAGTAACTAAAAAGTAAAATAAAACACTATATAGAGTGATTTTTTACGAAAATAGGGTTATAATGAAGAAATAAATTCTTTGAAATAAAATTAATGTAAATACCAAATTGAAAAATTGAGCTTAAGTCTAGCAGATTTTAGAATAACTTTTTTTTTTGTAAAAGATACAATTTCAATGAAATATATAAATTTTTAACTAAAAAAGATTATTTACAAAACAAATCTAGAATAGTTCAATTTGCAATTAGAAAACTAAATTTTTTAAACTTAATTTTAAACTAACAAGAAACGAATTTTCAATCAATGACATTAATTTTTAATCACGTTTATGAATTTTCAAACAAAAATATGAATTTTTGACCAAATGGTGGAATTTTCAACCCGATAGATGAATTTCTATAAAAAAAGTAGAATAGTTAAATTTTTGATAAAACAAAAAATTTGTTAACGAGAAAGATTACATTTCTATCAAAAAAGTTAATTTTTTCATAAAAAATGGAATAATTAAAGTTAATTTTCTACTGAAAAAATTTTTTAACTGAAAAAAATAAATTTTCAACTAAAAAAGAAACATATTTGTAACAGAAAAGTTACATTTTCAGTCACAGAAATTAACTTTTAACCAAAAAGATGAAGTTTCAAATATTGAGATTATTCTTTCTACTAAAAAGACGGAATTTTAACAAATAGTGTAATTTTCGCCAAAAACAGATAAATGTTCAACTAATTATAGAATAATTAAATTTTTAGTAAAAAACTTAATTTTCAATAAAAAAAAGTAAATTTTGAACCTAATAGTATAATTTTTAACGCAGAAGATTAAATCTCTGTCAAAAAAGATATATTTTTTACCAAAAATGGAACTGTTACATTTTCAGTTAAAAAAATAAATTCTAAATTAGAAAAAACTAATTTTTAAATCAATCAAATCAATTTTCCAGCAAAATAAGTAAAGCTTTAATAAAATAAATACATTTTTAACCAAATATTTAAACTCTCGACTTAAAAAGATAAATTTTGAACAAACATGTGCAAGTTACATTTTCCATTAAAAAAATTAATTTTTAACTAAAAAACATAATGTTTAACAAAATAATTAAATTTTTAACAAAAAAAAAAAGTTTGTCAACCAACATGATGATTCATTAACCGAATTAATGAGTTTTTAACAACTGAGTTCTACTTTCAACTAAATAGTTGAAAAAATTGTTTAAACAAATAACAGTCGTTTAAATAATTTACAAAATATGTTAAATAAGATACACTACTCTTGACATTCATCAACTTTATATGATTTATCCTAAAAGATAATAATTGCTTACAACCTACAGCAGGAAAAGAGTTGTTTTAAAAAATAATAATTGTTTAAACTATTTAAAATTAGTTTTAAAAACTTTTGTGAGGTGTGTCCATTAAGCATGTTAAAGAGAATAATTCGTAGATAATTCTAATATTTTCATTGAAGAGCTATTAATTTTAAAAGCGTGATTTTGTTGAAGATCATATTTACAATTACATTATATTTACAAGTTTTGAAATATGCTCTTCTTTTTGTTACATCACAGCTGCAGAACACACGCAATCGCTTTTGTGTATAAAGATGTAAGGTGAAATGAATACATTGTGTATTTAATTCTAATCTTCACATTTTTAATGTAGCCTTTTCATATTTACAAGATTTACAATATTACCTTATTATTATTTTAATAAACTTGAAAATGTTACACAATCGAGTTTTTTTATCAAACTCTTCTATTTGTTATACTTCTCGTTTTTCTGCAATGTTTTAATAATAAAATATACCTTATATAAGCCCGAAATAATTATTATATTTTAAATAACCAATATTCTTTTGTTTTTATAATTTGTTCACATTTTAAGGATCACTTTTAAAGATTTAGGGTGTCTGCCCTGCCTGGAAAACGTGACAAACCTGAAACTGTCTGGAAACTTTTTTTAAGTCTGAGAATCGTTTCAAGAGCGTCCTTAATTTCCTTCTCTAATTTCTGAAAATTATTTTTTTTTCTGTAAATTAATTTGTTTTAACTAAAAAATTAACTATACTATTTTTGGTAAAAAATTGATCATTTTGATACGATCTTTAATATCCTACCCGTTTGGGGTGGAGTATGAGCATAGTCATTATAGGCAATAATACGGAGATAATTGGGGAGTTCTCTTAGGAGAGAGTTTGAGGGCTCTCGGAAGATAGAGAGAGAGAGGTAATGGAGGAATGGTCACGGACTTTTTGACCACGGGCGAGTTCGCCCTGACGGGGCGTACCTGTGTTTCTCTTAAAAGATAAAAAGACGAAGGGATTGGTTCTAAGAAGTTCCGCCAGAGAAAGTGAAAAAAGCCGTTGCTAGGGCTACGTAAAGGCTGGTTAACTCAAGGACTATCTCGAAAGATAGAAAGAGAAGAAGTGAAAGAATGGTCACTATTCCCTGCAAACACCGGTGGTTTTGTTCTTGACCAAGGTGGTGTTGTGTTTGGCCAGGAATTGGTCCAGTCGGGCCATGACTGTGGTTCCTTCCTTTCGGCTGGTAGGGGGTAGGGGGGAGCCTCGTTTTTGATCAAATACTTCCATGCTTGGAGCCCGTCCATGGTCCAAAGAAAAGAGAAGAAAAAAAAACAGGGTTAGGATCCAGCAGAGTACAGCTAGGATGCCAGCCGTATCAGCTTTTTACAAAACACTGTCTATTATTTCGCCGTGTGTCAGTTATTTAGAGAGAGAGTAAAGATTACTTTCTCTCTCTGCCGCGTAAGGTGTGCGGGGCGTACGTGAACCATGCAGGGTTGCCCAGAGCAGATTTCCAGCCGTGAGAGTGACAGAGAGGGGGAACAAGTTTTGGTTGCGTTTCGTAATAAGTTTGGCCTAGCCCGAGCTGTATTCCAGCCTGGGGAGGTTAATGTCAGCTAACAGCAGAGTTCCAGCCGTTAGCATTGTTGATCAAAGCGGATTTCCAGCCTTGATCGTACTGCCCTTCCATGGCGGAGCGCGCCCTTTTTAAACAGGCCGTGCCGCACAAGAGTTGGCCAAAGTGCGAAAGCATCGAGTGGTGGGAGATGCGCGCGCTCGAGTTAGAATCGCGGGAAATAGTTATTCGCTCGCTCTCTCTTCTTTCTCCCTCTACTCTTTTTTTTTTAGTTTCGAATACTCTTGCATCTAAAATGGTTGTCCACCGAACGGATAAACGTCGTTTGCGAGAAGGAATCTCGCCCTATGCGAGTCGCGTATAACAATTTTTAGTTAAGAATTCATGTGTCTGGTATAAAATTAATATATTTTCATGAAAATTCGTGCTATTTAGTATGAGATAAATTTTATTGATTAAAAATTTATCCCTTTTTTGAGAATTCAAATCATGTTAAAAAGCCTTTTTTCTTGAACTGAACTATTTTCAGTTAAAAGTTGAAATCTTTTGTGACTGAAATATCAACTGTTGCATTTTTTATTCAGAATTAATTTTTTACAACGAAAATTTTGTTACTTGGTTAACATTTAAAATATTTCACAAAAAAGCAATTTTGTTGTTATTTTGAATTATTGAAAATTAATTTTAATAAACAGAAGATATAATATAATTTTTCAACAAAAAAGTTAATTTTCTACCAATTAAGTAAATCTATTTCCAAATAGTTACATTTTTATAAAAATAGTGAAATTTTTATAAAGACCGTTAAGTTACCAAGATAAAAAGATTAATTTTTAAACAAAAAACAAGTTAAATTTGCAACCAATGAAGTGAATCATTAAAAAAAATATTTTAACAAAATAGTTGAAGTCTTTATAAAAAAAAATTAATTTTTAATCAAATAGTTACATACTAAAGATGGATTTGTCAGTCAAGAACATTAATATTCTCCAGAAAACAAACAATTTCTGACAATATACATGATTTTTCAAGAAATTTGTTATACTAGAAAAAAGGTAAATTTTCCACAGCGCAGTTCAATTTTCAATTTAAATGTCAAAGTTAAAAAAAAGTTAGTTTTTGACCAAATAGCTCATTTTTCCTTACAAGCAGTTAAATTGATACAGCAATAATTTAAATTTAAACTGAATAGATAAATGTTTAAACAACAATATGAATTTTAAACGAAAAAGTTAATTGTCAAGTGAATTTTTGACGTTTCAGACCAAAAAGATGAAATTCTCTACAAAAATTAAATAATATATGAATATATGAATTCTCAAACAAAAATATAATACTAGATTTAAAACAAGTGGAATTAAACCAAGGGGCTTTATTTTCAACAAAATTATTAATTAGTCTATCCTAACACAAGCTTATCCATTTTTGTGACCAGGAGCATTGTTTACTATATAATCAAATTTTCGTAATCTTCTCAAAAACAAAAGAAGGTAACAAATAATTTTAAAATTAAAGTTTTCATATCTATGAATGTTTTGAAAAAATTCCTGTGTCTCTTTTGTGATATCTTGCATCGCTTACGAAAAAAATTCTAAACTCTTTTTTTCAGAAAAAAAATTATCTCTTTTCACAGAAGCCTGCATAAAACTAATACAAAGAAATACAACAAAAGTGGGCTTTTGCTAAAAATCTTCAGTATTTTTTCTTGAAATTTTCAAAACATGAACAAAAGATTTTCTAAAAAACTCTAACTTTTGTATTTTTAACAATATGTTTGCAAGCTTTTTTTCTCTTCAAATTACAAGTTAAGCAATATGTACTTATTTTTGTTTCAACTTAGCTGCAAGTAATAACCTTAAGTTTTAAGGTTAAATTTCAGACCTTTTGATTATTTAAAATTTCACTACCTATAAAATGAAAAAAGTTGTTTAAATAAATACTGATACTTTAAGCCACTGAAAATTAATTTTAAAAAACTGTTGTCAAATGTGCGCTAATAAATTTTATTGAATTGCGTATTTTTTTACGAAGGGCAATAAAAATATGACAGCATCATATTAAGAAGTTTCGAAATAGGCCACATTTTTTGTTTAAACACGTCTAAAAAAGACACGCAATCACTTTCGTTTATAAGGAATTGAGGTTAAACAAATAATTTCTGTAAATAATTCCAATATTTTTATTTTTAATGCAGCTTTATCATATTTACAAGGTTCGCAATATTGCCTTCTTATCGTTTTCATGAACTTGGAAATGTTACATAATCGAATTTTTTATCCAACTCTTCTATTTGATATACTTCTTGTATTTCTGATATATTCTATTAATTATAATATACCGTTTTTCTGAAATGTGGTCAAAATTATTATTTTTGGGTTTGGGTGGAGTTTGATACTGTAAATTATACTAAATTATTTGGGAGGATATGTATATCCATGTTCGAACCGGAAATAGGTATTTTTTATGTTCCAAGAAAAAATGTAACATGCGTGCTTATTGGACTAAACAATTTTAAATGTGTTTCTCTGAAAAAACTGTTTTTAGAAGTTTCAACTTTAAAAATGCACCGGTGACTAGTTTTTTAACCCAAAAAGTTTAGTTTAAGCCTAAAATGCCTCGGTGGCTCAGTGATTAGATGCTCGGACTTCACCTCAGAGTTCCGGGGTTCGATCCCTGAGCCGGTACCTCTGGAAATTTTTCTATGTACCTTTACCGAGGTTCTAGTGGTTCGGAACCCACCTTAAGCTGTAGGTCCTCTGGCGAATAAATCTATATGTAGATTTGAAGCTTAAATTAAAAAAAAATAAAAAAAAGCCTAAAATGCCGGGAATTTATCCGGCTATATGTCCCTATGCATAAATTTTCTCTTGATTTCATAAGTTTTTAACTTGTTTAGAAACACTTTTATAGGTTCAGGGTGCCTCTCTTATATGGAAAACCCTGTATTGTCCAGAAAAATATTTGAGAGCTTGCTCAATTTGTTTTATATTACGATATAAAAAAAATATTAAAAATGTTTGAAAGCCGTTTTTTCGGAAGAACTCAACTATTTTTGGTTAAAAATTAAAATGTTTTTTGGCTGAAACGTCAACTGCTCCATCCTTAATTCAAAATTCGTATTTTTTAAACGTAAATTCAATTATTAGGATAAAGTTTGAAATCTTTCGTTAAATATTGATTTTGTTGTTAAATATTTATCATTTTAATTGAAAATTCATTTACGGTTGAAAAGTGAGCTATTTTGTTGAAATCTAATATAATATTTATAAATTTGAGAATTTTTAATCATATTAAATTTCAACAAAAAAGCTTACTTTCTGACAAATACATAAACCTTCTTCCAGGTAGTTCTACTTTAATTTAAAAACGTTAATAATTTTCAGCAAAAACATTATTTTTTAATCCTAAAAGTTAACTTTTACCAAATTTTTTTTTATTTGGAACTACACGTTTGAAAGAAAATTCTTAACTAGTTTGATTTAAACAAAAAATAAGAATTTTTCATAGAAAAAAAACTTAATAAGTATAATTAAAGTCTTTACGAGTAATATAGGATTCAGGGGTTTTAAATTTCGGAAAATTTAAATACTTTCTCCATTATAAATGACGAGGATATAAAACAATATTCCAAAAAGAAGGTAATTTCTTATATAAAAAAAGGATTCAATTTTGATTAAAGGGTTAAATTTTCAACAAAAGAACTGGATTTTTCTGTCAAGAAGATGATTATTTACAAAAAATGACAAATTTTCGAACAAAATACATACATTTTCAAGAAATTTGTTGAATTTTGAAGAGAAGAGGCGAATTATCTATAGATAGTTAAATTTTCAAATTAAAAATATAGAATTTGTAACAAAAAGTTTAATTTTCAACAAAAATTTTGCTTGAAATTTAATTCGGACAAACCAAAATATATTAATTCGTAACCAAAAATATTATATTATACTTTTCACTAGAAAATATTGGAATTAAACTAAATTACAAAATTATCAACAAACTAGTTTAACCCCTAACCAAAACCGAATAATTTTTACAATGTTCCGATTATTAGAATTTTGACATCCTTATTCCTTATTTTAAATTCTACAGTTTATGATCAGTAGTAAGAATAATATTAATAGGCAAATTCCGAGATAACAGACACTGTCTTAATATTATATTGCGTATATTATATTCCACTTACTGGTTAAAGCAATGGCACGGATGCAGATAAGGAATAAGATGCTGATCCCCATTTCTTTGGGAAAGATGCCCAGCAATAGAGAATTTGACTGTAATTTTGAAGGTCTTGACGATGAACGATAAGTGGCAAATTTTTTTAAATGTGCTCACTTATATACTAAGCGAATTGATGAAGCTTGTTTATCTTACATAGAAGACCCTTACATATCTGCAAGATTCATTACACATAGACTTCCGTTTCCTTATTCTTCCACTTTTTTTGTCCTTATATTTACCATCCCTCTATCTTTCTATTAATTGTCTTTCCCAGTCCTTTTTTCCCAATTATTCATAGTTTACTCCAGTCCCGTCTTTTATGTCTCTAGCATTCAAGAACTCCCTCCTTTCTTCTTCCCACCTAGTTAATTTTATCGCCCTCCCTCTCCTCTCTTTTACCACCATTAAACACTTTCTCGCCAACTCCCCTTCCTTTCTCTCCCTCAGCTTTGTCTCAAATTTCCATCCTCTCTTTCCCGCTCTAATACTTAATTTATCCCTTTGCGCTTCTTCTCTCACCATATATCCTGGCGTCCTCCAATCTACCCCTAATGTCCACCTTATATATCTTTCTTGTAAACTTTCAATATCTTTCCTTTCTTTCCATCCCCATATCTCTGCCCTCTAACTCAATACCGATCATATCAGCGTATCAAAAAACCACATTCTTCTTCTCCAATTTTTTTTAACCTTCTTTTTTCTATTCCCCATATCTGATTCATTAACTCTGCTGCTTTTTTATCATTTCTCTTATATGAACTCTATGATCTCCATTCTTTTGCAGAATCTATCCAAATATTAAAACTCCTTCACTTCTTCTATCTTTATACCCTTCCATCTCCCCGTCCATTCTTTTTGTCTCCCTCCTCCTTTTCTAAACCTCATTATCTTTGTCTTTTCTACATTTAAATTTAGCTTTTTCATATCCAAATATTTTTCTAATCCTGTAATCAAGCCCGCATGAAGCCCGGTATGAAAGTGTAAAGTAGCGGGAATTGTGATTGCTGAGTTTTTTCGATAATTGTGGTGAAATTTGAGGTGAGTGAATTGCGAGAGTGTATAGAAAGGTTTGGATGAAAGAGTTTGTTTGAGGTATTATGAAATTGGAAAGGGGATAAGGATATTTTTGAGGATTGAGACAGATTTGTGTGAAAGTTGAGGTTAGGCTGGTTTGAGATTTGTGACAGGGTGTGAGGACTGGGTTGATCGGGTTGGTAGTAGCAGGGCGGGGTAGAGACAGAGAAAGAAAAGACAGGTACCAGAACGCGACGATAGAGGTAGGGAAGGATAGAAGGCGGGAAAGTTTGAATTTTAAATTGGATTCATGGATAGCAAAAATTATAACATCGAGGAAAAATCAGATTTAGAGCAAGAAGTGTATAGTACACAGAAGGAGATCAAAGACAGAAAGGCAAGGGGAAAGTACAAAAAAACATTTGAAAAGGAGAGATTAGGAGCAAAAAGCGTAGGATCGATTGAGGTTGTTATCAAAAGGAAGAGAGGGGAGAGGGGAAGCAGTGAAGAGAAGGACGATTTAGGTTCAAGCTTGAAATATCCCACAATGTTCAGGTCGCCGCCGCAAAAGCAGAGTTTGGTAGAGAAGGGTGATAATAGTAAGGGGGCTAAAGGAAAGGGTGATGAAACCGAAGAACTGAGAAAACAAAAGAACAAAAGAAATTTGTGAAGTCATAATGAAAGTAACGGAAATTTATGAAAAAAGGCAGGAAAAAAGGGGAGAGAAATTAAAAAAAGAAATTAGAAGGGAAATGGCTGAACTTCGTAAAGAAATGAAAAAATGGGAAGAAGTTAGGGAAAAGTTAGAAAAGTTGGATGCAGTCATTGGAGCAAAAGCCAGAGAAGCAGGAGGATAATAATAAACAGGTAGAGGAGATGCAAGGTACAATAAGAAAGATAGAAAGTTCGAACCGGGATCTTGGAGGGGGCGTGAATGGGAATATGGAGAAGGAAAGACTGAGGAAAATAGAACAAAGAATAGAAAAAAAGAGACTGTAGAAAGAAAAAGAAACATAGTGATAAAGGGTATAAGATTAGAGGGGAAGGAGATGCAGGAGGAAGTGGAAGAAGTACTAAAAGGATTGATGCAAAAGTAGAGATAGAGGAAGTGCGGAGTATAGGAAGAGAAGAACGAAGAGGATAGAGAATGGTACTAGTGAAACTAAAGAAATGGGAAGATAAGAGGGAAGTAATGGGAAAAAGAGGATGTTATATGGGAGCTTGGAGAGAATAGAGGATTATTTGACATGGGTACAAAGAAGGATGCAATATAAGTTAAGGAAAATAGCGGAAGAGGAAAGGAAAAAGGGAAGAAGAACATGGGTTAAATATTGGAGGATACAGATAGACGAAGTATGGTGGCATTAGGATGAAAAAAAAGAAGAGTTAGTAAGAAATGAGGGGCAGAGAAACTAGGAGATAAAGGAACGGGATGTAGGAAAATAAGCAATAGTAAGGGCAAAAAAGATACAAAAAATGAATGTAGGGAAGAATGGACGATATGTTACTGGAATATAGCAGGATTAGAGAAAAAGGATAAGGAATTTATAAGAATTTTGACACAATGGGATGTTGTAATAATGATGGAGACGTGGTTAGATGAAAAGGGATGGGAAAGAGTAAGGGTAAGATTAACAAGAGGTTACAAATGGCAAGTTCAAAATGCAAAGAGGAAGAATAAAAAGGGCAGAGCAATGGGAGGAATGGTGATG
>JAAAKG020143554.1:0-11335 GCA_010014905.2 Druon quercuslanigerum
GGCTAGTGTTCACCGCATGGGCCACCGAGGCTCTTCCAGAGTGCGAGGCGGGAATCGAACCCGCAAGCCGACAGAGTTATATAGAATGTCAATTCTATTCACAATAATTTTTCTCAATTTATCATTATCATACTTTAACTTTTCTTTATTTGTGGCCTTTACTTTCTCGTTGTGAAATATTTAGTCTTTTCTTTTTACTCTAAGTTCACTCGTTAAATAATCAAAGAATATATCATACCCACATGAGGTCATCAACTTGTAATTTGTATTTAGATCGTTCGTTCTGTTATTCACGTTACTCGTAATTTGTACTCACCGTTATTATCGGTGTTAGCGTTTACGTTTTAATCACGTACTCTAGTAACCGTATTATTGATGATAGGCTTTCCTAAGCTTGAGTTTAATATACCGGTTTCGACAAAATTTTATTAACTTGTTCTTCGATTAGGTTATTTTAAATTACAATTGGTTTACTTACAGTTGAAGTCCGGCAGATTTTTGGCCAGCTGTTGATACTCCACCAGCGTGTCAGAGAGGTCTGCTTCTGGGGGCGGGGCTCACTTTGCAGCGGCTTCTCTTTCTGGTTGATCATCCAATCCTCTGAGTTATTTCCATCCTTCGACTTGGGGGTGGAACTCATTGGAGGGAAGTTCTTGTTGGACCTGTCAGTCTCTCCTTTGCTGATTTCTCCCTCTTCCACGTTCTGCTTCTCTACAGTCTCTTCTTCTACTATTTCATGCTCCAAGATAGGAGTGAACTTATCGAGATCCGCTTCCTCGGCTGGGTCTGTTGGCTCAGTAGCTCCAACAGTGATCACGGGCTTGTTCAGCAGCACCCTCTTCCCACATTGCTGTTCTACTTCGGCTCTGCTTTCGACGTTAGCTAAAACCTGAATGTTATCCCTATTTGGACTCCACTGAACGTTTTGGGGCTCAACCAAACCAGGTGACGTCTGGGTTTCTTCTACTATAAATATTCTTTCTGCAACCTTATCCGCTGTACTCCCACTCAGTGAATTATCCTGCAACGACTGTATCGCATCCAGCCGAGCTCTAAGCTTTTCAATCTTTGGCTCCAGGCTGATGTTTACTGCCTCGGCTATCTGTGCAACCAAGTTTACCTTCAACTTATCAGCTTTTTCATTAAGCTTCTATGCATCGTTACTCTTTGACTCTTTCTTGGTTGCCTCAGATTTTGCAGTGTTCTCGGAGGCTTCAGGCCCTTCTCAGCAGGATGGCCTTGGTTAGATCTTAAATAATCATTCACCTAAATATACCTTTTTCTAAAGGGGTGAGAGCGTCCTTCTCTATTAATATAAATTTCTGTAAGTCAAGGCCTTGCTACTATACATTAAGCGTGTTTACCCGCACTAACTGTATAAGCGTGCCCGGACTTTTATGTTTTATGTTATTTGTTATTTTATGTTTTATGTTATGTTTTATGTTTAAACTTTTATTTCATTTTTAGCTTTTTCTCTGCCTCGTTGAAGACCCTCGTCTACGAGTCGCACTTGTCCTCGAGACCGCTGCAGCGAATAGCGTCCTCGTGAAGGCACTACTTCCGCCATGTATGCTGCTGATCTGCGCTGGCTGCTGTTACTGCATGTCCTGCTTCTGGACATTCAGCTTCTCTCGTGTTTTTCCTGTCAATTTTTAAGGTCAAGAAAAACCATCCACGCTTCTCACTCGCCAAAGACGTACTTCAGTTCATTCACTGCATTTCCTTTTTCATGCGCTCACACAAAGGAGGCAAGAAAGTTTTTCTCTCGCGCGATTTTACTGGGTATTACTATTAAACACACACAGAGCTAGAGTGCCTGGGCACATAACCTGTTGTTATTTAGGTGGTAAGTATGGTGAATGGTAATAATGCAATGGGTAAATTAAGGAAAGTGAAAGACTCTTTCTTAAATATTATTATTTATTAAATATCTTTATTACATAAACGGGTACATGTGATCGCTATCAAGAGTATTTGCGTACTATCTCAGTGAGCAGCGGCAAACTGACAAGAGAGCGGGACTGAACTGTTCAGTCGTATAACAGCGTCGAGCAGCGCAAATATGGGGGAGAATACGCCAAGTGTTCCCACCTCAAATTAATTATGTTTAGATGGGGCGGCTTAAGATGTTCTAGTGGACATACATTATTTCACTAAATCATAGGTTCATTTATCAATTGGTTGTAAATATACAGGGGCCTGAAGTTGTCAGTTTTTCAAGTGTTTCTTACCTTGACGTTAGTGTAACTTCTTTAAGACTCACCCAATGGGACTTTTATTATAGTGTTTTGGAAATCTCCTTTCATGTACTTGAGGAGTATTATAACAATATATATATTTTTTGTTTGAATATGAAATTTTATTTTGATTTTTTGAAATATTTTACGAAAATTTTTACGAAAAATAGCTTTTTTATACTCTTTGAAATCATGTAGCATAAAAAGTGGGCCTGAAATTTTTGTCGATCAAATTTAGATTTTCGGACTCATTCTGAATTAAATAATAGGTATGATATGAAATATATATCGTAATTTATATATTTATGAGCAGATAATGATCTAAAAAAAAAGAGTGGGCCGATGGTCGTGGGGGCTAAAGCGTAGGCTTTGGACCCACTCTGTCGGCTTGCGGCTTTGATTCCCGCCTCGCACTCTGGAAAAGCCGCAGTGGCCCATGTGGTGAACACTAGCCTAGCAAGGGAGTTGCTCATCTCCCGAGACTCGTGGGACAGGTATTTTTAGAGAAAAAGGTTCTCTAAGTACTTAAGACTGTTGTTCTTGGTGGTTCGGAACCCACCTTACACTGTAGGCGCCCCTCCCATCGCCAAGTAAGTGTGTGGAAGTTGTCTTAAGGAATAGGGAAGAAGGTCCAAGAAAAATGTAAACCCTTAGGGGATAAATTAGAAGCTTCCACTAAAAATTATCTAGAAAAGTTAAATATAATTTTAGGGTAGATAAGACTTGACAGTATTAGTGCACGAGCGCTGCGGAGGTTTAACGTGGTGCCCTCGGGCGTAAAAATCAAAGTTTCAACAAGAAAAAAATTTGCGCCCCACCTTTTATGATACAGGATTTCAAAGAGTATAAAGAAATCTATTTTTTGAAATAGAAAAAAATAGTTTTTGAATATGTTTTTTTTCTTCAAAAAATCAATTTGAAATTCAAGAAGTGAAAACTTCAGGCACCTGTATATTGACAATCGGTTGATAAATGTGCCTATGGTTTAGTGTATTAATTTAGATCCACTAGAACTATAATTCAGCCAAGTTTCAACCCGATCTATTAAAAATTAATTTTAGGTGGGGACACTTGACGTATTCGGCCTCATATGTTCTATTTTATTATAAATTGAAAATGAATAAATAATACCCATTGTCCAAGTTTTTTTCGAAACATGCTGTTCACAGCGTAGCTATTTTTGTCCATGCGGCGATATACTACCGCAAATATTGATAATGAAATTGGTGTGAAGTCAATAACTTTGCCACAAGGGCACACGTCACAGAACAAAATAACAAAGTTTCAGAAAACAAATTCAGCATATTCTGAGACTAGAAGTAAAACAGGCAATCCATATTTCACTTTCCAAAACATCCTTTATACTTTTTTATCTCTTCCAGTCTATTTCTGTTCTAAAATTTCAGCTCATTCTTAATTTTTCATTCATAACGGTAGAAAGGGAATTAAGAATTGAAACCTAAATATTATATTAATAATCTTAAACGTGATTCAAATTTTCTCGAATTGTCGTATTATCGCCGAATTATATCACTTATGATACCGAAAAGAAATTTCGCTTGAAGAATAACATTGAAAACAATAAATAAATTTCAAAAGTAACTGATAATGTATATGAATCATATTCGAGGTGATATATTATAAAAATGAGTTTAATCGCATCAACCTATCAAATTTACAATCAAAAACTTCACGGTGTGCACCTCAGCAGGAGTCACATATGAATATTCTTGGTTAATTAAAGCATACTGTATTGAAGGATGAACGATAAATTTTCAAGATTTTTTTAATCGATATGAAAATTCTCTTTCGTAAATCAATTTTTTCAAAATTATTATTTTTAATAGTGGCCCGGGTTTCAAATCCTAGTTTCAAAAACCTATAGATGACAATAATATTAAAAATAGGGTTCCAAGTTTCGAGAAATAGGAAAAATCCTGAGTCCTAAAATTTGAATGCAAATTTTAAAAATTATAGTTAATTTGTTTCTTTTGGTTTTAGCTATAAATAACTACATTAAATTGAAAAACTTAGATGCGGATCATTTATTATTATAATAGGTAGTATTATTGAACTTATTTAGTTTTTGCTAAAAAAATCGTAAAATAGAGTTATAAAATAAAAAAACTAAAAAGATACAAAAAAATAGTAAGAAAATGCCTTGAAATTTTCAAAAACCTAATCCATTCTTAAATTAAAAAGTGAATTTTCGCGAAAAACTTATAATTATAATCCTGAGATAGGAGTTGAAGTTACCGTGAAGAACCATTATTCCAATTTTAGGTTCACTTATTAAAAGAAATTTTTTTTTAATCTTGACTTTTACTTTAGGACTTGAAGCAGGGAATTTTTCAAATAAATCTAATTGTGATTTGTAATAAGAAATTTTCTAAAAGCATTATAATTCTGAGTTTCGACGAGGAATAAATAAATTAAATATAAAAGAAATTCCCATAAATAATTAGCCTTTTGACTTTGGAATTTCAGCAAAGAATTACAATTTCCTCATAGAGCGTGTAGTTTCTTAAATAATTTTAATTCCACTTCAGAGAAAGGGTATTGAGAAAAAATTTCTGTTAATATTAGGAATTATAATTCTTTACAAAATTTATCTGTTCTAAAACAGAATCAATTATTTTGAACTCTTATAAATTGACCGGCAAAAAAAGACAAAAAATTGCAATAATTGCAAAGGACTGTAGTAACGAGACCGGTGAACTGATTTAGTATGCGACTTAGTAAAAATTGGTGCAGTCAGATCAGCAGACGAAAAATAATAAACCCAACTTGCCCCGCGTCGCGTTGAAGGTTACAACACACGTATCCTTTATACAAGCATATGACGTAAATGCAGACTTATTATGGCATGTAGAACTGTTTCCCACTATTATACTTATTTGAATTGCAATTGTACAGAACACATGATTATATATCGTTTATAAATTATTACATACATAAGGAATATTATATGACAAGCTGAAACAAAAAATTTTCAATAAAATTAAAGCTGGTAGGAATCGAACACGGGTCTCCGACGCGGCAGCACTGCGATATTCCAGCCTGCCAAACTAGATAATGAGATACTGAAATTGATCGCCATTATTAAGTAAATGCTAGCACTGAAATTGATTTTCATTAAATTATTCATTAATGTTCACAGTGATCGAATTTTTTAAATTCTAAGCACCATATCTTAACGTAATCAAAAATCCTAATATCGAGATTTCAAAATAATTTTTTGCTCTTCATGAAAATTTTTTTGATCGCCGCGTTGGTCGGCTGGCATCGTTTACGCTCGGCTGCACTCGGTCCAACGCTCGGCTCGCTTACTAAGTCCCTTACTGAAATTCCATTGCGATCTTTCGAATTTGTCTTACTGCGTGATACAAAAAATAGAAGGTGTCGTAGAACAGTTCATATTCATACACACAATAGCAATTCCTCTTACAAATTTAGTCTTTTATGTTATTTTATGTACTTATTACTTCTACTCTTTTTGTATAATTTAACCCTCAAATGATAACGCTGGGTCACTCGTGACTTACTCAAAGCTTTTTTCGTTGCTATCTTGGAAAGTTCTTATTTGTTTTATTATATTGTTTAAACAAATGATCAAATCGACAATATAGTGATTGATCCCTATACTAGGATGGTTGATGAGTTTTTATGAATTTTGCCCAATTTTTAGAGCACTTTACATCACTTTTCAAAGCACCAGACACGAGTGACCCAGCGTTACCACTTAAAGGTGCCAACAATGACGTTACCATTTAAGGGTTAATTATGTCTCTACTAATTTATCCTATCTAGCATTTTACTATAAAAAATACTTAGACTTCATATTATCAGTAGGAAAATTTCATATAAAAATAGTATGGCTTTCGACTACTGTATTACAATATAAATTATACTTTACATTTATAATTATCTGCAGAATGTGAAATTTACCATACTTCAAAATAAGAGAGAGATATTAAGATTCTCAAAAAAGTAATAGCACGAATTGGATTAATTAAACTGATATTATTAATTCAATTTATAATTGTTGGAAATAAAGGCGTATGCGTATGTAGGCGCTACTGCTGTCGATCTACATGTGTGTGTATGCGTGGCTCCGCTGGGCGGCGCCTCGTATGCGTGCGCGCGCTCTCTCGCCAGTGCGAATCCGCAGACGATCAAGAACTGACGTATTGGATTTATATCTTAGCAATAAAAATTTCCCCTGTAACGCCACAGGTTATGAGCCCAACAACGCGCAAAAAGTAATTAGTGTGAAAAACCGAGGATATTGGGTGAAAGGGAGACACGGCGTGTTTTTTTGTTTTATTTTGGGTTTTCGTTATTAGTGGTGTGCTCGACTGGAGAGAACTAAGACTTCTTGGTGATTCATCTCAGTGAGGATGAGTTTGAGAAGCGGCGGAGCCACGGGTGATGGCGATGGAGACGGCGGCGTTGGTAATCAGCCGCAGGTGAGCAAATCACAAAAATTGAAAAAAATTAAGGAGAAGCTCCAGACGAAGTATAACTTAGCTAAAAAGTTTCCTCTGGAGGGGATTTACTTATTGGAGGCTGCCAAAGCTGGGTCTGGTTTCTGCCTAGCATTCACAAACGAGGAGATTTTGTATATAGGTGTAGGAGTACCGGGGCCCAAGCTAATTGGATAGCTGGAAGGGAGAATGGAGATGGAAAAGAAAATCCTGCTGAGGGCTAAGAGTAAGCCGACAAATACTCTGCCAAACCGTCAAATCAACTATGCTATCGCCAAAATCAATGTAAAGATTGCTTCAAAATTCAGAGGAGACTAGGAGTGAGATCGGGGTTTTGATTAATTCAAAAAATCAAACCAATAATCTGCTGGGAGAAGTGTTGAATCTTATGAAAGGGAGTTCACAGCCTTAGGAAATGGCAACTGATAACTTAATTGATTTAGAAGAACAAACAGGTGTTACAACAAAGAAATTAAAAATTAGTATTATTGAGAAGGTCACTAAGCGAGCATCCATTGAGGACAAGAGTTTGAATGAAAACATGGATAAGACTCCAGCCCTGATTCAGCCTAAAAACCAGGTTGAAAACGCAAAAGAGGATTGAGACTCATCCACAGGTTTTAAGAAGAAGCAGTTAGCTGATGTAGGTGTCTCATTTGAAGACAGGGAAGATGGAGAGCTTTCTGATTCAGAATTTAGCAACATTGACAAAACTTTCAATGCTACATTGCCACGGACACGAGGTTTTAGCAGGCAGGGTTTCGGCTCGTCAAAACCATACAATCAGCACAAAAATTGGAGGAAATTAAGGAGAAGCTCTGGACTAAGTACAACTTAGCTGAGAAGTTTCCTCTGGAGGGGATTTACTTATTGGAGGCTGCCAAAGCTGGGTCTGGTTTCTGCCTAGTATTCACAAATGAGGAGATTGTGAATATAGGTGCAGGGGTACTGGAGCCCAAGCTGATTGGATAGCTGGAAGGGATAATGGAGATAAAAAAGTATATCCTGCTGAGGGCTAAGAGTAAGCCGATAAATACTCTGCCAAATCGTCAATCAACTACCAGGGGTGTTAGTTGAAGTTTGCCGGGTTTACTCATAGATGTCGCTAGATATATATATACATTTCTATGATTTGGCATCAATGTCATATTTTTCTGTGGACAATAATCTTTAAAAATACACAAATCCATTCTGCCAAAATGATAGCATCATAGTTGTTTACCTCAGTGAATATGTCGAGTTTCGTTCCAAGTAAATCACATTTGCGATGGTGAACATGCTCCAGTGATTAGAACATGTGAGACATGGTTTCGTAAATTTAGAAGTGGAGATTTCGATTTAAAAGACAATGAACATCCTGGTGCAGCGAAAAAGTTCAAAGACGAGGAATTGCAGGCGTTATTGGATGAAGACCTAACCCAATCGCAACAACAATTGGCACAAACACTAAATGTGACTCGAGGAGCAATTAGCCAACGTTTAAAAGCCATGGAAAAAATCCAAAAGTATGGAAAATGGGTACCACACCAACTGAACGATAGACAAATGGAAAATCGAAAAACCATTTGTGAAATGCTACTTGAATGGTTCAAAAGGAAATCTTGCTGCATCGAATTGTCACAGGGGACGAAAAATGGATTTATTTCGAGAACCCGAAGCAAAAAAAATCATGGCTTTCACCTGGTGAGGACGGCCCATCGACTCCAAGGCCAAATCGCTTTGGCCGTAAGACAATGCTCTGTGTTTGATAGGACCAGTGTGGTGTGGTGTACTTCGAGTTATTAAAACCTGGTGAGACAGGAAATACGGATCGCTACCGACAACAAATTACTTCAAAATTTAGAGGGACAAATGTTGAATCTTATGAAAGGGAGTTCACAGCCTCAGGAGATAGCAACTGATAACATAATTGATTTGGAAGATCAAACAGGTGTTACAACAGAGAAAGTGAAAATTAGTGTTTCTTCTGTGGAAAAAGGGACCACGCACAGAGCAACTGTCGTTATGGAGTAATAAGGGTATGCTTAAGTTGTAACTCTAAGGACCACGAAAGAAATGATTGCCCAAGACAGCTGAAACGAGGTAGTTCAGGCTCTGAAATGCAAAACCATAGGAATTAAAAGCAGGTCGAATGGCGGATAATTTGGTTTCGGGTCTCTGAGACCTGGCATCATGCCGCAAAGGAGCAAGGTTGGAGCACAACATGAAAAGGAAGAACATAAAAAACAAGGTAAAAATAAAATAAAAATCTTCAACAATAATATTAAAAATAGGATTAGAGCCAATATGGCTAAGGAAGATGAGAGTGATAATTATAGGTCAGATTCTAGTTCGGAAAGTGAAAACGAGAACCAACTAGATAAATTTATTGGAGACTCAGGTGCAACCGAACATTTATCAAATACATGACTAATTTTTAAAATTTTAGATTCATCAGGCAATGAAGCAGTTAAATGCGCAAATAAAAATTCGCGAACTAATTTAAAATTTCAAGGAAAATGAGACATAGATTTAAATTTAATGAATGGAAGCAAAGTTAAACTTAAAAATGTAATTTACTCGAAAAAATTTGCGAAAAATTTGCTATGGTTACGTAAATTCGAGGATAAAGGTTTAAAAATATATCTTGATAATAAAAGTTTAAATATTTTTGATCCAATTACTAGGAAAACCATAATTTCTGGACTGTACAATAAACCATTCTGAGAGATTAAGATAAATGTAAACAAACACTCAAAGGATATCAATAATAAAAGAGTATTTGTAAATTTAGCTACTAGAAGAGATATATTAGGAGAAACAAATAAGGATGATACTCGTACTTGTAAAACAACTAGTAAAACGCAGGAGAAAAACAAACTTTTAAATATAGTTAAAAATAATCGGTAAAGATTTAGATGTTAGTTACATGTGTTGTGACCATGGGACAGAATTTACTAGTAAAGAAAATAAAGCTGTACTTGGTGAATTTGGAGTTCAATTACAAACAGTATGTCCAGGTACCCCGCCACATAACGGCGTTGCTGAGAGACTGAATCAAACTCTTCAACAGAAGATAAGAGCGCTGCTCTTTGATTCAGGCCTACCAGCAAGTATATGGGATATTGCATTAGGAGTCGCAGTTTACACTTATAACCTAAGTCCTCATAAAACCCTAAATATGGAAGTTCCTTTAAAACTATTAGCCCCTAATTATCACTATGATGTAAACCTTCTGAAACGATTCGGTTGTTTAACTTATATTAAAATTGACAATGACAAAAAGTTTGGGGATATATCGTTAAAAACTTACTTGGTAGGCTATTTACCAACGGAATATATAGTATACCACCCACAAACTCAAAAGCTGATAGAGACAAAACATGTGCGATTTGTAGGGAGATATATTTATGGAGATATAACTAAAGGACAACCAAAAAAGCTGAAAAGTCGTACTAAACCTGAAATCAAAAAACGAAAAAAGGAAATGAGGGAGTAGATAATGATGTAATCAATTCGGAGGATTCTAAAACAATCCATAGAACTAATGGCATCGCGATATGAAGAAGAGAATGATAAATTTGATGATGAGTATGATGCTCTACTATGTAAAATCATTGGAGAACCCAAAAATGTTCAGGAGGCTAAAGGGAGACCACACTCGCCTGATTGGAGTGAAGTTATAAATGCTGAATTGAATGCGCTTAGCGCAAATGAGGTTTTAAAAATAATGCCTAGGCCAGTTGTAGACTCGAAGGGACGTAAATCAAATATTCTAGATGCGCCCTGGATATTTACAACAAAAATAGATACATCACAAAATGAACTGAAAAAGGCGCGCCTAGTAATAAGAGGTTTTAATGATTCTAATTTTTACAGCTTAAAAGAATCATATGCTCCGGTAACAAGGTTATCTTTATTTCGAGCAGTTTTAGCTTATGTGAATAAATTCAATTTAATAATGTACCAATTAGATGCAATAACAGCACATTTGAATAGTAAAATTGTTGAAGGAATATATATATGGAAATCCCGGACGGGTATCCAGTTACTCAGAAGGAGAGAAGGTTACTCGTTTGTAAACTTCTGAAGAATCTCTATGGTTTAAAAACTAGTCCCAAACGTTGGTATGAGACCTTTTATAATCCAATGAAAGAATGAGGATTCATAACAAATGAGACAGACCCTTGTCTTTTTATTCTAATTTTAGGGCCACAAATAGTTTTAGCTGTACTGTATGTCGACGACATAATAATGAGTATAAATAATATAGAGTTAATTAACAAATGTAAGATAAGGAGATTTAAAATGAAAGACTTAGGAGAACCAAAGGAATATCTAGGTATTACTATTGTGAGAAATAAGGATAAAAAAAACTATTGAACTTAGTCAAACAAAGTTTATTAATAAAATGATAAAGAGATTTGGTTATCATGAACCTTATCCGCAAAGAACACCTATGATAACTAATCAAGTATTAAATAAAGAGAGGAGGCAGAGAGAAACAGTGAAAGTATATCACCAACAATGCTTAGTAGACATCAGTTAAATCCCACTTAAGTGGAATGGAACATGTCGGACATATAGGGGGCAAGGAGTAGCAATAGAAGGATACTCTGATACTAGCTTAGC
>JAAAKG020143555.1:0-11335 GCA_010014905.2 Druon quercuslanigerum
AAGGGATATTTCTTTACCTAAAATTATCGTAGTAGAGAGAAAGTTTTGAGTAGAATTTGAAAGGCAAAAGCATCTGGTAATGCCTGTTTTTAAATTATACTTTTATAATTTTTACAATGTCATATTGATTGAGGCTTCAACACATCAGTATACGGAGTATAAACAAAATCGGAGGGGTTACATTTTCCGAAGTACACCTTTAATTTTAATGTCATGAATATAAAATATCATATTAATAATAATTAAATTAGTCTATTCAATTAATTTACTGGTTTTAATTTTTCATAACATTTTGATGTCTATGTTATGTTTTTTCACGCGCAGAATATTAATATTATTGCCATTGTATGTATAAATGTTAATGTTAATATTATAATAAATTTTAATTATAATAAATAAAATTTGTCATAAGGACAACCGAGGGATTTTGCTGGGAGTTTAAAAATTCAAGACTTTCTGTGAAAGTTTTTTCTTTATTGACTAGAAAACCTTTCGTTATTGAAAATTCGTCTTGGTTGATTAAATGCAAGTGTTTATTTTTATTTTTATTGACGTGTTATTTGCTGAAATATAAATTTTTACATTTTGGTTGAAAATTGATCTTTTTCACATGAATATTCAACTCCTTTGTTGTAAGTTGAACTACTTTCTTCAACTTTTTTTTATGGAATTATAAATTTAGTTCAAATTTTATTTATTTCTTGCTTAAAACTAATATTCTCAACTAAAAAATTTAATATTTTCTTGAAATATTGTTGTTGGAAATTTAACTCTTTCATATAAAAATCGAATTTTTTCGTCTTGAAATTTTAACAGTTAGGTATAGAAATCAACTACTTGGTACGAAATTAAATATTTTTTGCAGAAAAATCGTTTTCTTTTATTTAAAATTAACTCTCTGCGGTAAAAATTTGAACATACCATTTTCGGCTTAAAAGTTCAATTATTTTCAGAGTTTGCCTATTTTTTAAGGAATGGGCACAATTTGTTCACGGAGTCAACATAGCATGTATTTTTGATCACTCTTTCCTATGATACTTTACAAAGTTATAATAATGATGAATTATTTGAAAGTTTTTCATAAACAACTTAGGAGTAGCAATAACTTTTTGCTACCATGATTTATTAATTTAGAATAATGATTAATTATTAAAACAATTTTCACAAATAAATTCATAGTTTCCCTATTTTTTACCTTAAATAAAAACATAAATGTAGCTATAACGTTTTTATTATTAAGTACACCTTTTCTATTTCAACTTTAAAATTGAAATCAAAATCATTTGAACTTTTTAACCAAATTCATTTTGATAAGAAAATATATGCACTATAAACTTAATGAGAAATAAGAAAACATATAAATAAAAATATATAGGTAAAAACTTTTATTTTCTGTACTTTCAGTCTTTTTTTGTTAGTTAATAATTGCTTTAGATTTATAATCACTTAAATTTAATGATATTTTGCTTTATCAAGATTTTATGGAATATATTTTATTTTGCAATATGTTTTTTCCGTATATTATATTATTACTATGCCTATTTATTTTTAAAATCTCGGTGAAACAGGGGTCTGTTTTCGGGTCATCCTCATTGCTGAAGAATCATGTAAGTCCTTTAGCATGAGTACGTAAGTACATATGCCGCCAGACGACTCCACTTCACTGTGTATGAATCTGTGAAAACTTTATTCTACAAAGGTGGAAAACAATTACTGCAGGCATTGAATTACAACCAGTGTTAACCCGCAATTGCATGTGACTTTATTATAAGTGCACACATTTCCTTGGACATTTCGCCAGAGGAGAGGAAAACCTCCTGCTTGATATATCCATTGCAACGAAGCAAATACACAAGCCGGTCGTACATTGCAGATGGTCACCCATCCGAGCGCTATGGGCGCTCGAAATGACTTGAAATATGGATTTTTCTCAAATCGAGATTATTTACAGTGTATTTATATGAAAATTTGTACGCGCCGACATTTCAGAGGTTTTTTCTAAAGTAATATAAAAATTTTCACAAATACACAATTATTCATTCTGCACTGTGAGAGGGTACTCATTCGAAGCCGTGCACAAATGAAAGCTATTAGTGTATAAATTAATTTAATGGAATTTAATTGAAGCTCATTTACAAATAAAATAATTGCATGCAAATTAATTGTTCGCAAGCTCCATGCGCGTATATGGTTCTAGTGTAACAGGTTATAGTAACGAGTTTAATATAAGTGTAATAACATTATTTGCTTACTCAGTTAATCTTCATCGGAAGAACTCATTTTTTTCGGACATGCAGGACGTTTTTCCAAGATTCTCGGGTTTGTAATAATGTTATTATTGTGCATTCTCTCATCAGAAATAGATAAGCTTGAAATTTTCTTTTCAGCATTTTTTGCATTTTCTTCGGTTGATGTGTAACAGAATATTATTAATCATTGTTTATCTCATGCATAACTTTAGTTCACTCATGTTTCGAAAATTTTTTTCTCATTAATTTCATTGTTTGAAAGAATAGATAGATGAATGATGTTTGCCGTATAGGATTGAGAAACTTACTTTAATGTCAATAAACATTAAAGCGGTTTTTACATTTTAATTGAATTTAGAAATAACCCTATTCGTTACATATTTTGTTCGATGTAAGAAATATAAGAATTCATTACCAATTCAGTTTCTGCAACTTAGCAAATGGTCCGTGTACATATTTTACTTTTTGTTGTGGCCAATTCGAACCAGGCGATTCTCCTTTATTCAAAAATCATCGAACAGACACCCCTGCAGGTGTCCAATACACATACGTTCGATCTGGTGTCAGCCAAGTGCTAGGAACTGCACTACACCCATCATCACACGTGATAACAAACCATCCTAATATCTGACAGATGTATCACTTTTATATTCTGCTTTGGAAAACAATTCATTATTTCTCAAAAGTTCACACAAACAAATAATAGGCACGAAGACATAACTTTGTTTTAAACTTCTCTACTTTGTTCAAAAAGTTTCCAGTTCGTTATTGATTGAAATTTTTCCCGGAAATGTCCATTTAATTCAAAATGTGGAGGTTATCTTGTGTATTAACGCTAGTGGGTCACACCGGGTCACCATAACCCTGTCTGTTGACTCAAGCATAAGATATCTTTCCATATCTTTCCGTTTAAGAATGGCGGAGGAATGCTTCAGCGTTGGCTCGGCAGCTCTTAGAAGTTGACGCAGGGTTATTGTGACCCTGGTGTGAGTGAAGTGTGGCCAGTGAAAATTTCAAGTGTTCTGTTTTTTTGTGACAAAGTCGAGGGGTAAACCACTCTAAAATCAGCAAGACAATATTTAGCGTTATATGGACGTTGTGCTCTGATTTTTTTATATTGGTGACGCTAAAGTATAACTGAGATGAAGAATCTGTCTAATGACTCTGTAAGCATAACATCAACGCAATAGACGATCGTTATTCGTAACGCCGGAGTTACTTTACCTTTCTTGTAAGCTATAGCGATAAGGTTGTCACGTATAGCTGCGCTAGAATCGCTTAGTCCTAGCTTCTCGGGTGATTTTTTCCTTATGAGCTAAGAGCCGTCCCTTAAAGCAGACTTATAGGTTCGCTCATTCCTCGAGTTTGCCGCTAGTCAAATATTTGTAATTCCGTATGACTAAATACATAAATAATATATTATATATATTGCGATGGGTGGTTTATTCCTCCCACGTGTTCAATGGCGGTTATGGTTAGTAACGAGATATATACGTATATCACCACGTGGGTGCCGATATATGTATATATTTCGTACGGTGGATAAGTTCAAATGAGCGCCAGCCAGACCATTTACTGTGAAAAAAGCACATTAGGTAGTTTCAAAATTAGCCCGGCAAAAAAAATTCAGTAACTTCAAATTTATTCTAACAATAACAAAAAAAAGAAGCTACAGGCACTAGGAACTCAGGGGTGGGGTCTTTAAATCACAACGGCAGCTATTCATCTGACAAAAAAAGGAAAATGACAATCCAGTATTTATTTGTTGACACAAAAAAAGAAACCCTAAGCACTGACTCGACTCATTGCAATTATTCTCTTTTTTTTTAAGACACTTAGAGAGGTCAAGCGAAGCAATGGGCTCGATTAGAGCTGAGTCCATGTGGGTGATCGGAGGTCCCCATTGCTTGGCTTGCCGAAATATAAAAGTGATTTACCTTGGACATTTCTTATGGTATCCTTCTACTAATTCGATAACGATTGCCTCCTTATATAAACTCCAAGACAAGAAAAGAAATCCAATGTAAGCGATGGCGATTGTGCTTCTCAACAAAAACGTTCTCTCACGCTTTCCCGCACCGAGGCCAGGAACGAAAGTGACAGAATTTTTCGAACGCGCCAAGACCGTCAACTTCATGGGTGCTCGGGTCTGAGCGCGTTCGCACGGCGCAAGTCGGCGCGCAACTAACGGAAAAAACATGAACTAAATATAATCCTAGAATACATCGCCACTGACCATTTTTAGGAACTTAACATTAACCAGACAGACATCAAGATTACAATAATTAATGTTAAATCCTAACTTACATCAATATATCGGTAAATTTTTCCGACCTGCACCAAGGCGCGCCCAGTGGAGGGACTGTTAACTAAATTTCCTCTCATTATGCTATGAACTATATTCCGATACAATTAACGTACATAAAAATGATCGACGTAACAAATCGTAAGCATAAACATCTAAATATAGATTCCGCGCTTATTAAGACCTTTTAACAAAAGAAGTTTCATATATCTCGGAAAGTTTCTGGCTTTCAATTTGAGCGGGAATGTTTAAATCCACAACGTGAACGGAATATACCGAACGGTAAAATAATTATTAATTAAGTATATAACCTATACAAGGCGCAACATAGGGTATCTTTTTCCGGAGTTGAACATAGTTCACGTTACTTCGTAAAACTTTACCGATTTGAGAGTTTCACGAGTCTTGGTAATTTTTCCAAGGTTCAACTTCAAGCGGGAAAGTTCAAATAATATTGAAGTTGAACAACGGATTATACTTGACTAGTCACTTGAAAAAGGTTCCTATATAATTAAATTAAAACATCAAAATAAAAACGCAAATAAGAGTCTGGCGCATGTAGCGTTACACTAACGTGACAACTAATGGACTCACCCTGACCAGAGCACGCATGCGCATACGTATCAACATACATTTCTAAATCTCGGAACTTAGTTTAGTAAAGTCTTTCATTGATTCCAGGAACATCTAATGCCCAATGAAAGACTTTATGTAGACAAGACCATGATTAACCTAGGTTCACAATATACGTATGTTACCGAGTTTTACCATTTACAATATCTTATTACTCGGTGCTTGCTCATTGGAGTGTCGAATCTTGAAGTTTTGGTCCAGTGTATAGTCCATCCAATGCCCATTGATGCCAACCTTTGCCAAGTTTACGATCGCTTGTTGCATGGTTTCCCAATTGACGTCAATTATCCAGGCAATATGGCGTTGCTCCGGTTTTAAGTTTCAAAGACCAGGCCGAGTTCGTAAGGTCGTAATAGCATGATCGGTCGTGGCTCTGTGGAGTTAAGTCTTATTAAAAAGATATAAGATAATTCGAGCCCACGACCGAATGAGGAATCGATGGCCCTCTTGTTGAGGCCCGCCATCTCGTGCTGGATTCGGGAACCAAAAGCATAGGATGTCAAAGATGAGGATAGCTGTAGATTTCCGGATCAGAAACTAAAGGCGCAGGGTGCCAGGATTATGGTTGTTGTGGGTCCTTTACCCTGGGCATTGATAAACTTTAAGATCTTAAAGTGACGACTCATCCCTTGCCTCCGTTTCGTTGTTGTTATTCTCCGAGATTGACAAGTGGAGGTTAGTAGGACATGAAATCAATTATAAAAAAAAACAAAATAAAACAACTTTTAATGTATGCTCTTGGCCGGGATGACTATGTTCCTGGTCGTTGTAGATGTGGTCGATTGGCCGTTTAATTAGTTATAGAAACCCGAAGTGACAGGTAAGTTAAAATTTACCCTGTCACAGCTCCCCCCTGCTTAAACGGATGCTCGAGGTTTTGCCCTTCCAATAATCCGGCAAGCGGCGCCTACGACTCAGACTTCTCACGTGACTCCCCCGCGAGAACCTTGTCGGAGGCGTACAGGGGCCCGCAGTTAGGACACCTAGACTTCCTAACTCTGGACTCCCCGCAGCCGAAACAAAGAATGCCTGCCCCGGACGCGTCAGGACATTGGCCCCTCAGGTGGCCCGCCTGCCCACAGGCCCAGCAGTTCTTGTGGATGGGCCCCCGATATGCTCCCGGTTTCGGGGCGCCCATCCTCAGCTAATCCTTACGGGTTAGATTGGGATTCCCCAGCACCCTCATCCACCTCACCTCGTCCAACATCTCCTTATTACTTGGAGGTGGGTGAGGGGGCGAGGAGGTCCTGTACCCTTCCCTGCGCGTCCACTGCTCCTCCTTCTTGTCGCCTCGGTAGTTGCAGTTCGTGGGGCGGGTGGCACGCCGGACACCTCGCCCGACGGCCCCGCTATCGGTGTCGGCTCCCTGGATGCCTCAGCGCGGGCGCATACCCGCGCCCATCTTCGCCGGGTATCCCGGACCCATCTCATTAGGGCACTCTCGGCCTCATCACTTTTGTTCGACTCGGTAATCTAAAATAATAAAAAGAAACATGTCCTATAACTAATGTTTACCCAAAGGTCATCTGACTTCGGTAGCGGGTCTTGGACGTAGGGCTTGATGTGTCGAATATGTTCCTTGCCCGCGAACTTCCCTTTCTCGTTTGTCAACGTATACACCACGGGAGACAACCTGCGCTTGATCTTGTAAGGCCCGTCAAACTTATCACAAAGTTTAGCCGCAAGGTTGTCTTCCTTTTTCGAGAGGACGCGCTGTCGCTTCAATACGAGGTCACCTACCCGGAAGGAACGAGCATGCTTGCTTTCATTGTATTACTTTGTCTGTGATACGTAGGAGCGCTCGAGATTTCTACAAATAAGATCTCTCAGGTGCTCCAATCGCTTTACCCGTTGCAAACATTTCGCGCAGTCAGGGCTATCATGCTAAAAGGCTTTTTCTAGGTTCGTCCTCAATGAGCGGTAAGGGGGAGGGTTGCGCCCAAAATTCAAGAACGCTGGTGAAACCCTCAATGTACCATGGGGAGCGGTATTATATGCATAACGGAACTCTGGTAAGTGCACGACCCATTCTTTGTGGTTCTTGTGGAGGAAGGTCACGATCATTGTCTTCAGTATTCGGTTGACACGCTCGGTCGGGTTCGCCTGTGGGTGGTAAACTGGATTGGTGGTGTGAATGATTCCAAGGGTCCCGCACATCTGTTCTATGAGCCTATTGGCGAACTCGGTGCCATTGTCAGTGTGCAACACTTCCGGGGCCCCCCAAGGCGACACGACAAGGTCCTCAAAGGCCTTCTTTACAGTGGGACCATTCGCCGTTCTAATTGGCAGGACCTCCACCCACTTGGTGAAGAGTCCGGACTGGGGTTCCGAATGTGCCTCCTCTAACACCCTGGACCTAAATTCCTCTGGGACCACTAGCTTCCAGGCTTCCAGATCCGGGACCAACTGATCGGTAATTTCGTTTGGCCTATGCCGATATAGTCTACTGTTTTCCACTTTCCAGTCGGAAAATACCCACGGCCGCTCCAATACTGCCTGTAGTCTTTTGTTATACAAGGTGTCATTCGAGTTCTAATATTCACCTGCCACCTGGTCTGTGATTGATGAGACTGGTAAGTCATCCTCCTCAGACATCCTGGACAGGGCATCTGGCACGTGGTGTGAGGCCCACTTGCGGTGCATGATCTCGAAGTCGTATTCGAGAAGATCAAGGGACCATCTTGCGAGTCTACCAGTAGGCTTCTTCAGGTTACGTAACCATCTCAAGCTACTATGGTCAGTAATCACCTTGAAATGGAAACCCTCCAGGTATTCTCGGAATTTCCTAATTCCAAACACGACTGCGAGACATTCACGCTCAGCAACCGTATAGTTGCCTTCGGCGGCAGACAACGTGCGGCTCGCGAAAGCGATTACCCTCTCATGACCATCCTGGACCTGTGTCAACACCAAGCCCAGACCAGTGGCGCTCGCATCCGCTTGTAGATTGAACGGATTCATTTCTACGTCCGCGAAAGAGGGATAAGCCAGGACGGGTGCCGAGGTCAGTACCTCTTTCAGCCAGTCAAAAGCCTCCTGCTGTTCTTCGCCCCAATGCCATTTCACGTCTAGCCTAAACAGTCTTGTCAAAGGCTCAACCACTTTAGCAAATTCGGGAATGAACCGCCTGTACTATGATGCTAACCCCATAAATCTGCGAAGCTGTTTGACAGTTCGGGGAGCTGGGTACGTTAGGACAGGAGCTACTTTGTCGGAGTCCGGCCTCAACCCTTGCTTGTTGACTATGAAGCCCAAATAACGAAACTCGGCACAACATAACTCACTCTTTTTAGGATTGATAGTCAGGCCAGCATCACAAATCCTATCTAGAACCTTCTCCAACCAAACAAGATGCTCTTTGAAGGTCTCCGTGACCACAATAATGTCGTTTAGGTAGGAGAAGGCATTAGGTCTCATTTTAGGGGTGATGATCCTGTCTATCAACCTCTGAGAGGTAGCCGGGGTCCCAGTTAAACCAAATGGCATGCGGGCAAACTGAAATAAACCCCTTCCGGGAACCACAAATGCCGTAAACTCCTGGCAAGATTCATCGACAGTAATTTGGTTGAAAGCCGTGCTGAGGTCGATTTTCGAGATAAATCTCGCGGCACGAAGTTGCCTTAGTATGTCGGACATGTACGGTAGGGGGTAAGCGTCCCGCTTGGATACGGCATTGAGTCTCCTGAAGTCTAAACAAAGCCGATATCCACCGTCCCCTTTCTTAGCTATAACAATAGGAGCCGACCATTAACTAGAGGACTCTTTAATCACCCCCTCAGCAAGCATCCTATCGACCTCCGCGTACATGGCCTCTTGCACCTTAGCAGACACCACTCGATATCTTTCCCTGATAGGTGGATGTCCCTGAACATCTATGTGGTGCTTAACCAGATGGGTGGCGTTTAGTTGACCCTCTCTCTTAGGAACTATCTTCCTTTTAATCAGTTCCTGAAGTGCCTGTTCCTGGTCGCTCGATAGTTCCAAAATACCACCGCAGTTTTCCTCCAAGGTCATCCATGTATTGAGTGGATAGACCTTCCCATCCGTACCTGGCATCCATATCTTCTTAAAACGCGCCGAAAACACCATGTCAAAGTCCGATTGCGCATCTAAGCCTAGGACCAACTCGGTATCCAGATTGGTGACTAGCCTGACTTCGCATACCTTAGTAATCCTTGGAACTAATCTTTGGAACCGTTTGCCAAAATCATCGTAGATTTACGAGAACTATCTGCACTTTGCCGTAAACACGTTGTGATCTATCGTAATCGGAACTCGCGTGATCAAATTCTTCATCGAGCTCCAGATTCCGCCCTCTTGGAAACCCTAGGCCTGATGAGTCTCTCACACCGGTATTGAGTTGGCTGCCTCGACGATAGAAAGGAGCCTCCCCTTCTCGAGCTACAGAACCGTTAAGTCTGGTGCTATAACGTGAGGTTATTCTTTTAGATCGAACATTGCCTCTCTCTCTCTAGAGCAACCCTCTGCACTTTCAGAGTTCGTAGAATCATAAATTCTAATCGTTTCAGAGAGAATGTTCTGTTGAGGTGTGAAACTTGGGATAGTGCCACTCCGGACTCGGTGACGCTCCGACTGTGCTGCTGAGACTGCCGGAGGTAGAAGTGAATTTATGTTCGGTTGGGTCGCGCGCGAATTCACGGTACTGTGAGGCGCGTTTGGTAAGTGAAACGAGCTAGACCGTGTCATTTTTGGGAGGTTCAAGGTACTTTCACGGGCGACTTCCCCAGGGTTATCCTGAGGGACACTAGGTAGGTTCAGAGAACCGAAATGAGTCGTTTCAGGCATATCTAAACTATTCCGTCGGGTGCCTTCCGTGAGGGCACTATGAGGAACGCTCGGTAAATTGAGCGTGCTCCTTCTGATATCTTCCGGAAATCTAAAGGCATCCGGAATCAAAAAATCCCCGCTTAACCGGAGAGAAGACCGATCTGTCATTGGAAAGGTTCCCGGTGAACCGTAAAAATTAGCATAATTAAACGAAAGCCCTACATTCCCGGGATTGGTGCGAGTTGGCAAGGTCGTCACGCTTTCGCGGGGTGTCATAATCGAAACTATGGACTGAGTAGTTGTCACGATTTCTAAGGGGTTCAAGGAATGTACTACGGCTGTGGCCGAGGTGCTAGTGCTCGTAGTCGTGACAATGCTTTCTACCACCAATGTCACCGGACTGGTGGTTACTACAGAGGTTGCTAATTCGTCACGAGGCAGTTCCTCGTGATCTAGATCCGTAGTGTCGGTAGGAAGGGAGGTGACATCTGACGCATGAGATGACATCCCCTTACAAAGCTTAACTCCCTTCCTTTAGCGCGAACATCTTTCTCTTCTGGTACCGGACGCGTCTAATTGGAGTGATTATAAAGCTTCGGTCATCTGATCGTCGTTCAGATCGTTAATCAAATGTTTCAACTCCCGAAATGTAAAAACATCCATGACCGAGTCCAAAAACGCCATCTTGAAATATATTTAGGTCTTTAAAAATCGGAAAAATATTCGATAATTAGTCCAAATCTAGGTTAAATATCGACACATAAATCGTCAAAATAAATTAAATAAGATCAAAAATAAATTTCCTAGTTTGAAAAAAAAATCAAGCATTATGGTAATTGTGGTGGAAAAGGTTCAGAGGATCAAATATCAATAATATCAATCGAATTAAATATCAACAATAAATCGGTACAAATAAATTCCAAAAACCAAAATCAATAAGATCAATCAATAATGTTAAGTCAATAATAATTTCATAAAACATTATAAAACAGATTGTCCACAATCAAAATAAGAGCAGGATTACGGGCGCTCCACTTTTTATTTCAATAATCAGACAAGATCCAATTTTGATCAGGCGCTCCAAAGTGCCATAAGTAACCTAAGAAAATGCGAAAGGTTATCAGGCGCTACTAGCGGCTCAGGGGTAAGGGGTTCACATATTCCTAAAATCAAAGCTTGACTCCAAAATCACTGTACGATCCATAAAAAAAATTTTTAGTTTAAGTTGTCAATTTAAACCCTTGTTCCATTTTACCTTAATTTTGTGAACTTGCATTGTTAATTCAAGTAATATATATATATATATATATATATATATATATATATTGTGACCCTCGAGTTTCAGGACTAAGCCTGGAAC
>JAAAKG020143556.1:0-11335 GCA_010014905.2 Druon quercuslanigerum
AATTCTAAAAAAAAAAAGGAAATTTTTTGCGGTAATTGCTAAAATATTTGTAGGCTTAGGGGGGGCGATCGCCCACCCTCGCCCTCGCTGGATCCGCCCCTGCTAGGGGATAGAGGAGAAATTATGGGACATAAGGATAGTAGGTTTTTTAACACTTATCACTTGTGTCCCAAAATTTCATTTCCCAACCCCTACTTTCCCTATCCTCATTTCCCATCACTTTCCCTACTCGCCCATAATGCCCTAATTTCCCCTGATTCCCCTGATACCTCTACTTCCCAGGACTTGATCTCCAGGACAATAAAAACCTTAAAAAGGGATATCGGCAAGATTAATATAAAAAATTAGTGATCTTTCATTTTACTCGTGTCGATCTTCATTTTATTGCCTTCTGAGAGTACCTACAGCATTTTTGCCTGAATTACATTTCACCCTTTGTTTCTTGTGTGTCCTCTTCATCGTTAAAGATGATTACAGAGAGCTTAGCTTTCCCCCTGGTGACGTCACAGGCAGGGAAAACCTTCCCTCCATTTTTAAGTAAAAAATTTGTTTATTGAATGTATGGTACATAAGGGATAAGTGAGGCGTAATTCAGGAGAGGATGTAGGGAAGTGAGTGTAATTGAGAGGGAGTAGGGACAAATTATTAAAAAGTATGGTAAGTAGGGGAGGGGAATTAAGGGCTGGGAAATGAAATTAGGGGGGGGGGGTAGTTTTAGTTGAGGAAACGAGGAGAGGGGCATGTAGAGGAGAAAGAATTTTTGTGAGGACGTTTGAAAGACTTAATTAACGTCTTAATAGGGTACGAAACCGTTTTTTGTTAGCTAGCAGCGTCTGCTTTGACTGATTTTTTTTGCAAGTCAAGATTACCCTTAGCATTATTATCTGAAAGCTTTTTACCCTTTGTTCTGTTGAGTTGTGACAAAGGTTTTCAAAATAGCGTGGTGTGGTGTTTGAACTGCTCCTAACGTAAATTTCGAGATCCTAGTAAAAGCGTTTATCTAAGCATGTACCCTTCAAGACTGATGAGATGGTATTTATACATAAAATACTGTAGGTTTAGCGGTTACATTATGACACGACGAGTACGAAAGGGTGACTTTCTGGGGTGGAAGTAAGAGAGGTTTCTTATTTGCAGGCAGGAGTTTCTAACGGAGCCTTGTAGCATAAGGTCTGGGAACCGAGGTAAAGGAAATGTTTTCGGGTTCACCGTGGTTAGCAGCGAAGAGTTGGATTTAAGAATGGATGATTCTTAAGGGGATGAGAAATGTAAATCTCGGTAAGTAAGAAGGGGAACATCACCCATCTCTCATTCGTAACCTGCGTGCATTGCCACAAAAGTGCAAATTGACTCTCTGATTCACTTGCAAATAAGATCGATTATATTGAATACGAGCTGTCTCTCAATTTACTGATTTAAAATCATTCCTTATTTTTTCTAACCCTAACTTTTCTATTAATTTTTATTTTTGTATTCTTTATTGATTTTTTTACTATTTAAAATTGTAATTAACACATCAAATGCCTGATACGTGCGCGTGCAGCTGCTCTATTTGAGGAAGAAATTCATATTTAATACACAATAAAAATGTTGAATAACTATTTATACGCGGGTAGTCAACCTGTTAAAATTTTTTAATCGGATTTCGTAGCCCTGGGCAGAAACTCACTAATTAAAGATTCGGTTGTTTGTCTGACCGTACCTCCGTTGTATTTTTTTCAGAAGAGCACTTAGGGGAAGTACGAGGAAATAATAGGAAAGGAACTTAAGGGAGGGGAAGTAAAGAAATTGAGGGGAAATAAGGGATTGGGAAGTCTGGAAATTTAGGGGAAATGAGAGGAGGGGAAATTGGGCCAGTGAGGGAGGATGGTTGAAGGGGAAGTGATGGTGTAGGGAGATGAATTAGCGGATATAAGGGGGTTTGTGGGGAAATAAGGGTGGAAAAGTGAGGGAAATTAGGGCAAATTAGGAAGGTGAAGTAGGGAAAATGATTAGAAGTGAGGAGAGGAAAATTCGAGGGATAGGGAAGAAAAGAAAATAAGTTTTATCAGCTTGTCTTTAAAGTTATATAAAAAAATAATTCTCTTAACATTTAAAAAAAATTGAAATATGTCAAACGGGTTAAAATTTTATTCCTATGAAACCTTTCAAAGTTCTTAAAAGCTTCGACATTTTTTCGCAATGTTCAAAAAACTACTTGTTGTTTCAATGTTCAGAAACCTTTAAAAAATATTTGAAAACTTATAAACCTTGTAAAGATATTGTAAACTTACTGTAACAGTTCCTAAATTTGTTTAAAAATTTTGCAAAATCTTCCAGATTCTTTTATAATTTTAAAAATCTTTTGAAATGTTTTCAAATATTTTTAAACATTCTTTTAAGAATAATGTAAAAAAAATATTTTTTGCAAGGGATCTTAAGAAAAATATTTTATCCTTATGAAACCTTCAAAAGTTCTTAAGGAGATTTTATATTTCTTTTTAAATATTTAAAAATCTACATTTTTTAATTTCTTAAAACCTTTACCATTTTTATTATTTTTGAAACCTTTTAAAACTTATAAACCTTTAATTTCCTGAAAATGTTGCAAAATAAAAAGAATTACCCTGAAGTTTCCATAGTTTTTTGTGACAATATTGAATATCTTCTACAGTGTTTTGAAGTATTTAAAAAAATTAATTTTTCAAAATGAAAAATCCTTTTTACTTTTCTCAAACATCCTGAGAATTTTTCTTTTATCTTGATACCTTGCAAAATCCTTAAAAAGCTTCAAAGTTGTGTTTCAAAATATTCAAATATCTACTTTTGTTTGAATATTTTAGATTTAATTTAAAATAAAAAATTATAAAAAATTTCCTATGAATTTTAAGAAAAGTTGCTATTTTCTTGAAATCATTAAAAATTCTTAAAAAGTTTCTGAATATTGTTTTCAGAAACATCAAAAATAACATTCTGCCTAATGAAAATAATTACCGTGAAATCTTCTGGATGCTTTTTTGAAAATTTTCGAAATGTTTTTAAACCTGTTCAAATATTCTTTTAACATTTTCAATTAAATTGAACAAAGTACAAAGTAGTTTAACTTTCCAGGAAGTAGTTGAAGTCTCAACCAAAAACACTTAATTTGCAACCAATTAGATTAATTTTTGAGTAAAAAAAAATGTCAAACGAAAGACATGATATTTTTAACCGAAAAAGATAAACTTTTAACCAAAATTAGAATAGTCACATTTCCAGCGAAACAAGTTAACTGTCAACAGTAAAAAAATAAATTTTAGCTAAATGGTTAAACTTGAAAAAAAGGTTTGAAGTTTCAACCAAATTTATGAATCTTTAAAAGAAAAAAAAAAAAAATTTCAAGAAAAGAGTTCAACATTCAACTAAAGATTTGAATTTTTAATTTAAAAGTTTGTTTTGTAACTAAGGAAATTAATTTTTAACCAAAAAACATGAATTCTTAACAAAATAGTTCTTTTTTTATCAGGCTAGAAAAATTTTAAACCAAAGAGAAGTATTTTTAATTAAACTAGATGAATTTCGGACCAGAAATATCGTTGTATCCTTTTCAATTAAAAAATAGCGTTTTACGAAGAATAGTTGGATTTTCTTTTATTTTTGTTGATTTTTTTTATTTTTAAGCATGTTATTCCTAAGGTGCAGTGTATGCCAAAACTAAAATTCTAGCTCATTACCCTCCTGTTACATACATGTCACTATGGGCGGTAGAGAATAAGAATTCTTAAAAAAGGGGGAAAGACTTCACGTGTTGCCCTAATCTATCAAATTAATCTGTGCCTAGGTTTATCTCTAAATTATACCTATGTATACTAAAATAAAAAAATTTCTAAAGAATTTAGTTAAAAGTATTCTCATACCAGTATCAAATAGTTTTACACTGGAACCTCGATTTAAGGGTCGTTCGACGCATGCTTGGTAGTGACCGTGATCAGAAATCCAAGGAATCAAAATCTAAACATTCAGGGCTGTGTAATTCGGTGTTGGATTCGGTCCCGTGGTCCCCGCATTAACAAAATGCCGAGGACTGGAATTCCAGGAACGTCGTTAACCAAGTTGTCTTAATTCCAGGTTTCGGTATAAATCATTATTCTTTTTTTTCAACTAACATTTATATAAAATTCTGTTTATATTTCGTATTTAAAAATACGAGGTGGTTTAGTGTCAGTGTCACATGCAATTTTGAGGAGGGTTTGCCCAAATTTCATAAATTATTACAAAGGGAAGGGCTGAGTCAAAAATCACTGAAAATAGCGTCACGTGATATGTGGATTCTCCCTTATTATTTTTTTAATTTCTTTTTTTCTATCAGTCTCCGCGTGACGTCTTTTTCTCAAGTTGCCTTATCCAAGCAGTCGTCTCTCGGTAAATGAAAATCCTGGAACAAGATTGATTAAGCAGGATCAGAGAGTCGTAATGCTCGTCGTGATCCGCCATCCTCAGTGAAGGTAGTAATTGCTATAGGATGACATCGATCCCGGACGGTTTTCAAAGATATTATGTAGGAACGATAAGGCGACCCCGAACTCTTATCAAAGCGAAAAGCGGAGACTCTTGCCAGAAGTGGATATGGGATAAGATGGTATTACCTAATGACAGTAAGGTGGATTGAGAGGGTTCATTGAGTTTACAAAGGACTCTCAGCCAACGAGGATTTATTCTTTATAACCGATATCCGCGAAAAGGACAGTGGAAAAAAAATTCACTGTCCAGTGCCTGCTCTTCATCCGTGACTAATCCTCTCGTTTGTCAGCCTCGCTTATCCTATTCCAATCCCATTCTTTCAACCTATTTTGTCATCTGTCTCCCATTATCTCAAGATCCCATTGATTCTCAACAGGATGAACTTTTCATCTTTTAACTAGGGTTATTGTTTTACTTCAAAGTGGCTCGCGCACTCAACTTTTCTTATTTAGTCATAAATTAGGTCTTTGATGAAGACACATTTTTATTGGATCTTCTTCTTTCATTACTTTTTTAATGAAGGATTTCCTTTATTAAAAACCTGTGGACTCATACGAAACATTATAAAAAGATTAGAATTGTCAATTACAAGGTGATAAAAACTTTTATTGATGTAATAAAGAGTAATTTATAACTTAAAGCTTAATCTTATTACAGGAACGAACCAAATTTATTACCTTCTTCGTATTAAAAACGCTCATTAATCTTCCTTTCAAAATAACAAATTTTAAATTGACTATACAACGAATTTTGTAAGAAATATTTTTTCTGGAAACAATAACGACCAAGATAAATCATTTTGAAAAAAGGAAAGGAACTTGGTAGTAACAACATGAACTGTTTTAAAAAATTTCAAATTTCCGGTTGGAGATGGAAACTCTACTTTCCTATATTGGCCTACAAATCATTCTGAATCTGGAAACTATTCTTTTTTTCTTTGAAAAGTGTTTCTTTAGATTTATCTAGATCCTAAACCCGCTTCTGGAAGGTTTGAAATTCTATAGGACCAGCAGGAAATGGTTTAGCAACTTTTGAGTTTGAGAGTGGAGTTAAGATTTCAATTTTCTTACATTGACCTATAAATCACTCTGGATCTAGAAAATTTGTTTTTCATCTAAAAGTATTTTTTTAGATATATCTAGATCTCTCTTTTGCTGTTGAAGGATTTTATATTTCCTAGGACGAGTAGGGAATGTTTTAGAAACTTTGGGGGTGAGTTGAAAGCACTAATTTTCCTCATTGGCCTACAATTTACCTATTGCTAATTGAAATGTCAATTTCAAATTTTCGCTTTAAAATCATCCACATACTTTTTTTGAAATAATTTTAAATGTTTTGACATCCTTGTAAATTTTCTCTTAAAATTTATTTTCTCAAATAAAAATCCCATCTAATCATGAACGCGGGATCCCCGATAACCATAGTTTAGGGATAATTTCGAAATATTAATAGGAAATGGTGCTATATACTTTTTTAATAATTGGATAATAAAAATTAATAATAAATAATAATAATTAATATTATTGATTACTAAATTTGATAATTTAAAGCATGTAAAATTGGATGATTAGAATTAGGAAGAAATATCGTAATATACAAATTCGTTGAATATTTGTCATTCTGATATATATGGTTTCTATTATATTACAAATTGTGATCGCCAACACAGTGCGCGGAATATCAACTTTCGTGTCTCTGAAAACAAACCGCAGACACTGGGTTTACATGACAGCCCAGATAATACTGGAATGAACGTTGAAAGAGGTAAATTTCGATAAAATGGTGAGCCAGGCTTAAATGAATGAGCCACAATGTGTCATTCCATCATGCATTTCATGCATTTCCAAACGTGATTTCAAATAAAGATAATTTTTGATCAAGAGAAAAAGGGAGAATTTCATCCAATGATTCCAAATTAATTTGAAGCTGGATCCTAAATAAACAATAGTTTCGTACAGCTCAATTCAAATCGGAAATTGTAATATCTCATTTATTCAACGATTAGGTTTTATTGGTGGCAAATGTGGATATTGGAGAAAGGAGATTGAGGGACAGAGGCAGAGAGAACTTCGAACTTTAACCCCTAACCTTTGACCATGAGAATTATTTCTCACATTTAACCTTTTATTCTTGATGTTTGTCCTCTTCCCTTTGAGTAATTGATTCTTACTTGTAACCCCTAAATTTTGCATATATTGCATTGAACTTTGACAAATAAATTTTCACCTTTTACGTCTCACTTTTGGCCTGTTTCCCATGACCTTTTACCTATGACCTTTGATGTAGAGAAAGTAACGTTTCATGGTGATGAATTTTACGAAAGTTTGCAAATTCGGCAAAAGATGACACTAAAATCGTACAATTTCATAATAACATTATTAGTTTGAAAATCGCTTTCAAAATAGGAATTTTTTAGACGCTGGTTGAATTTTTAATCTGAAAGAATGAATGTTGAACAAAAAAAATATTTTTAACTAAAATTACGAATCTTAACAAAAATAATGATTTTCAAACGAACCCGATTTTAATTTTAATAAAAAACAGTTCAATTATACTAAAAAAGACGATTTTTTAACAAAATATATGAATCCTCGATCAGAACCGATTTATTTTTTACAAACAGTTGCATTTTTAACACAAAAAGAACAAATTACTACCGAAAAAGATAAAGTTTTGAACCAGAAAATACTTGTCAGTCAAGATAGAACAATTAAATTCAACCTCATTATTGAAATGTCAAGCAAAAAAGATCAATTTTCAACCAAATATTTGGACTTTGGAACCAAAAAGATGACTTCACTACTAAATAAATTAACTTACAACAAATTTGTTCAATTCCTAATTAAAAACGAATAATTACAGTATGAGTTTTTAATCTAAAGGACGAACTTCCGCGTTTGTTGAATCTCGCGCTTCACTCTCGGATATTTATTCTTTTCATTTGGAATGCTTGAATGATACTTTATCAAAAAGATCTCTTTTAGATCACAGTATTTATGTGCGTCTTCATATTCTGAATTTTCTACTTAATTATGTACATTAATTCTGATGTTGGATTTTGCTGATTACTGGTCAAAATAATTATCTGGCACCTGCGCTGCGCGCTCGATTTTTGACGGACATTTGTAAATTTATATTTTCTGAGCCACATTAAAATAAATAAAAAACTAAAATACTTTTTTCATACATATTTCTCTATCTTGCGTTGTTATGATAAGAATAAGATTTTGGTCTTCATATATTGGATTTTATTGGTAAAGAAAAATATCCTATAAGTCCGTTATATGTTTACGTATTTCGTGTCTTTTGGCGTAATATTGGAATTTTTGATTTTCTGCATAGTACTTACGATAAATAAAAAAAGAATTACGAGTCCTATTCTAAATTGTTAAAACATATTGTAGGATTTTTCAAAAGCTATACTTTCTCTTTGGGACTTTTTTCATATTTTGCGTCGTCTGGTTCAAAACTTCAACCAAATACTTGACTTTTAAATCAAAAACTTGATTTTTAAACCAAGAAGATTAATTTAAAAAAAATGAATTTTTAACATTATGAATGAATTTTCAATCGAGCTCTTGAATCTATAATTTAAAAGCTGAATTTCCAACCAAATAGTTAAATTTTTACCTAAAGAATATACATTTTCAATCGAAAATGGAATGGGTAAATTTTCATTTAAAAAATTTATTTTTTAATCAAAGAGATAAATCTTCAAATAAAAATTGAATTTTTAAGAAATGAGTTTAAATTTAAATTTTTAGTTAAATTTTTTACAACAGAAGATGACTTTTGAACAAAATACTTGCATTTTCAACAATATAATTCATTTATTTTTAAACTAGAACAGATATTCTTACTGGATTTCACTAATTGAGTTAATATTAATGCAAAAAAAACTATAAAAAGGGGGAAGTTGCTTGAAAACAGGAGAATAGAACATTTTTGGAAAATAGGTAAAAATCTGGGTGATTTTTCGCAAAACTTGCAAACTTTCCTAAAATTTATCATCAGGAAATATATCAGAGCATAGTTTATGGACGGCTCCTAATCTGCTTAATTAATCTGCCGTTGCAGTTAATGGTTAAATTATATTAATTATCTCAACAACAAAAAATGTCTAAAGAATTGAATGAAAAGTATTCACATATTAGTAGCAAGTTTTTTTTCACTCATTATAGATTTTTCGATTAATGGTTATATACTCATAAACATATTTGATCGAATGAGCAAACTTTTAGTTGAATTATCCCTAGAATACGTTTTTTACGTGGATAACAAAATATTTTGTTGAACCCAGAAAATTTTTTATTTAGTAAAATATGGTTGATTATTCCAAATCTTTTAGTTGATCCAAGTAAAACTTTTGTTTAATATAAGCAAATATTTCGCTCGGTTCAAGAGAATATTTTAATTTATTTAATTAAAACTTTCGGTTCATCTAACCGTAAAGGACCCATCCCAAATTACATTATAAATGGCTCATTATGGCATTATTTAATCCTGCATGAATTATATTAAGTAAATAAACAATTTCGTTGAACAAAGAACAATATTTTTCTGGGTGTATTAAATTACGTTTATATTTTGTATTTAAAAATAGGAGGCGGGTTAGCTTCAGTATCACAAGATTTGTTAAAGGGGTAGTTTACCGAAATGTCACAAACTGTCTAAAGGGGGTGAGATGAGTCAAAAATCGCTAAAAATAGCGTCACGTAATATGTGGACGCTCCCCTACTAGTACTTGACTCATCCTTTCTGGAGAATATTGTGATTTGCAAAGTGATGAGATGGATGTTTCGGTAGCGAGGGCTAATGGCAATCGATCGAGTTGAACCAGTGATTAGCGTGTAATCAAATAAGGCCGAGCGATCGTCGATTAGCGATAACCGATAGGCATTCTGCTACGTAGCCGATAAATTGGTACACATGCGCCGTCCCCAAGTCTCTTGAACCGTTCGAATCATCCAGCCTGGATATCGATCTGAATCTTGATTCTCGAAATTGCTTTGTATAGATATGAGACTCTATTACTGAATTTACTCGATGTCAAGATTCTACCTTATCGAGGCATAATAGGGTTAATTCAAATCACGTGTGAATATTCTCCTATAGTGTTAAACACACTATCGTGATTATGGATGGGGATCTCGAAGGATTAATTAGCAAATTTCACTGACATCGAAAGATAACAGTTTCCATGCAGAACAGAGTGTCAGGTCTCGGACTCACAATACTATACACATTTTACGACCATTTTTTAAACAATGTAAGTTTTTTACTACTATTTTGAAACAAAATTAGTCACTATAGTCACTTTCCCCAGTTCACCTTTCCATTCCTCTCACACTTCACCCTCTGCAACCACTCCCTTCCTCAATTTCTTCTTATTTAACTTTCCCCTCTCCTCACTTACTCAACTAATGTTCCCATTCTCCTACTTCCCTTCTTCAGAAATCACTCTCCCTCCCTTATTCACCCACATTATCATAATAGTATAGTACCTAATCTCCCTTTACTTCCCTTACTAGTCATCCTTACTGCTAATCATTTTCCCTACTTCTGCTTACTTGACCTATTCATCCTACTCCTCCTCCCTAATTTCTCGTCAAGTTATCTACTTTTTTCTCTTCTAATCTACCCTACTTTCCTCTTTTTATTTGCCCTTACTTCTTCTCTCCTTACTTAACATAATTAACCTTCTCTCATCTTCCCTCTTAAGCCCATCAGTGACCCTAGTTCCGCTCCTCTCATTTCTTTTCACTTTTGCTACTTTTGTCGAGTGATTAATCATCGCTTCCTTTACTTTCTCTTCCTAAATTTCTCCTCAATTCTTCTATTCCCTTCTCTCTTTCTTCATTTCTCCTTACTTTCTCTACTTTACTTCGACTCATTTCTCCTCACTTTCCCTACTCTGTACACTTCGATTCAACACTCCCCCTACTTCTATCACTTTTTCTAATTTCCTTTCAATCATTTTCCCTCTCCTCATTTCGTCCCCGCTCATTTGCCCGCCCCTCACTTCACTTACAAGGCCCAATTTACTTTCTCTCATTTTCCTACTCCTCATTTTCTCTTTCCTCATTTCCGCTCACTTCTCCTACTGCCTCTGAATTTATTTTTCATTATTTTCCCTATGTTCCGTCCGTTCACTCTCCTTACTAAGTATTTCCTGATTTATATTTACCTCTTCTACCGTCCCTCCCCTCATTTCTTCTCACTTC
Source organism: Druon quercuslanigerum (assembly GCA_010014905.2). Classification (NCBI taxonomy): domain Eukaryota; kingdom Metazoa; phylum Arthropoda; class Insecta; order Hymenoptera; family Cynipidae; genus Druon; species Druon quercuslanigerum. The sequence continues at coordinate 10,704 of JAAAKG020143556.1, forward strand.
CCCTACTTCCCCTTTACTTATTGATTTTCCTTCAAATTTAAGGGAACTTATGAAGAAATAAGAGTTGCACAAAATGAGTTATTATTTATATTCATTTACGACAAAATTTCGACAAAAGTCTAGGTCATGTTGTCAAAATGATTTTTTATTTAGATATAATATTCTGTAGTTAAAATAAAGGGGCAGATATATAATAGTTTGTCCACAACATTTTTTTATGGATCTTTTATAATTACTCGAAGATGCTTGTAAATTATCAAAAAATGACAGCCACTTTTCTGAAAAATGTCAAAATGGCGGCTGTTTTTTTAAACTTCTCGAAACCGAATTTTCTCAAAAACCTCACTTTTGAAAATTGTAATTTTTGTTTGAGAAATAAGTGGTAATATGTACTACATATTTGATGAGTTTCATTTTTGGAAAACCACTGCTGCTTTACAATGAAAAAAAGTTTTCGCATTTATATCGGAAACAACGGAAGGTACACAAAAAATCGTCAGACAAAATTTTATGTATTGAGAAAGTTCTACAAAAAATTTCTCCTGCTCTTTTGTGATATTATTATTATTACACCATTAAGCCGTTTCCCTTTCGGGGTAGGCGTGACTCACTCGGTAGGGAGGGGAGTAGTG
>JAAAKG020143557.1:0-11335 GCA_010014905.2 Druon quercuslanigerum
TATATATGACAATACTCGTAATTGTAATAGAAGTGAATTAAAAATGATTATTGCTATGCAGTATACATGTATAGCAGTTTCTTCAAGTTACATCGTACTTGGTTCAACAAGTGGAAGTCTCTACTTATTCAGAAGAGAACCATGTATTTTTCAACAATTAATTCCACTGTCGGTAAGAAAAATATTCAAAAATATATATTTTTTAAAAATTAAGTCGCGTGTGTCTATAGACATACGCGTCCTATAGGACTCGTATAAATTGAATTTAAATGTTCTAATTAAAAAAAAAACGAATTTGCATTAATATCATTATAAATATCATAAAAACAACATATGTTATTGTAGATTTCTTTTCTTGTCTATTTTACAGCTGTATTAAATGAGATCAAAACTCATTTTTGAATCACTGACCTTAAAGAAACTTCCCCCTTTTCTCGTTTCTTCTTTTAAATTCGAACTATTTTTGGTTGAAAGGTAATTTCTTATCGTTGAAAAGTCTACTATTATATTTTTGGTTCAGAGCTCATCTCGTTTGGTTACAAATTCTAGTACTCGGTTGAAAATTCAACTATTTTCTTAAAAGTCATATTTTTTGTTTAAAAATGCAACTGTTTGGTACAAAATTGAACTGTACGTTAAAAATGTACGAGTTTGGTTAAAAAGTGGTCGTTTTGTTTGAATTCAACTGTCTTGGTTGATGTTAAATTACTTTCTCAAAAAATTCGTTTTTTCTGAAAGCTTAATCACTTTAGTTGGAAATTCAAGACTTTGTTTGAAAATTTAACTATTTTGTTCTCACTCGTTTTTTTAAGATTAATTTTTTTAAACTGAAAATGTAACTATTCCTATTTCGGATGAAATTTGATAGTTTTAAATTGAAAACTCATCTTCTCTGATTGAAAATTCTATGTCGGATGAAAATTGATATTTTAAATTGAAAACTGATCTTTTCTAGTTCAAAATTCTATGTCGGATGAAAATTGATATTTTAAATTGAAAACTGATCTTTTCTAGTTCAAAATTCAATTATTTCAACTTTTTGGTTAAAAATACAAGTGTTTGGTTAAAAATTATTCTGTCTTTTGTTGAGGATTCAACTATTTTGTTGACAATTCGTCTTTTTTGTTGAATTCAACTGTTTTTTATTTAAAATTAAATTTTTTGTTGTTGAATATATTAACTTCTTCGTTGAAAGTTCAATTACATTCTAAAAAATCATTTTTTTGTAGAAAAATAGTCATTTGAGTTTAACATTCAACTTTTCGGTTAAAAATTCAACTGTTTGGCTGAAAATGCAATTATTTGGTTCAAAATTCAACTAAATATTTTGTTGAAGTCATCTTCTTCGGTCGTAACTCAACTATTTCGTTGAATATTCGTATTTTTTGATAAAAACTGCATCTTTTGGATAGAAAAGGCATCTTTTTTGGCTAACAATTTATCTTTTTTGTTTAAAATAAACTTTTTTGTTCAAAACTCGACATTTTGGATCTAAAATTAAATATCGGGATAAAAATTCAACTAATTTGTTGAAAATGCCACTATGTTGTTTAAGTTATATTTTTTTTATCGAAAATTCAACTATTTTAGTGGAAATACGTCTTTTTGGATTAAAAATTAATTTTTTATGAAAATTAAATTTTTATAGAAAATTTGCCTCTGTCAAGAAAATTGAACTTCACCAAACTCTCACTTTCAGTCACTCCATATTCTCAGCCTTCCTAGAAGTGCCAACTCCCGTAGTTTCTTAGAGGAGCAGGGCGAGAGCGGTTGCGAGATTATATATATATATTCCAATTGGAAACGAGCCAGGCAGAAGTTGCAATAAAATATTTAATAAGAAAAGTTATTTTTTAAGAATGTGCATTTTTTTAAACAAGAAAATTAAACTGCGTGTGTTTTAATAACAATGCTTGTTATGAATTTTAATAATATTCATTTATAGAAAGATATACAATTTGAGGGACAAACTCGATCACGAGATACGTGATGAGAATGTGTTCATTAAAGCCGAAGGAGCTTTAACAAAAGAGAATTCACGAACACCAAATTACTGCTGTCGATGCTTTGTCCTTTAGTTTTAAAAAGTTTGTGCGCAAGTGTGGGGAATATACAAAGACCGAGCAAGTAGCGCGAGGCATATACATTATCGAACGCGAAGTGCCAGAATGGGTCTGCGAAGTGGGCAGATTTTTGTATTTAGAATTGAACTCTTTTCTCAAACATTCGATTTCTCAGCTTGAAACATTATTTGTTTTGTTGAGAATTCATATTTTTTGGTTGAAAATTCATCTCTTTTGACAGAAAATATATTTTGGTTGAAAATTCCACTACTTTGTTGAAAATCCAATATATTTCTTCCTCATAGAAGGAGGTGTGTAATTACCCAAATTTTCAAATCTACTTTTTAGACATATTTCGATATAATAAGAGCCCAAGAGCTCGAAGATACAATTTTCAAAAAATTTGTGTGTGGGGCCTGATAGGATTTTGAGTTGCTACATCGGACATTCAGAAATAGTTTTTTACATTCTTCTTCTAATGAAAAGGTATTGGTTTCATGTAAAAGTTCACTTTGCTGGATTTCATCAAATCTCCACAACTTGAGACCTCGTGAGTCAGAAAAAATGATTTTTACAAAGATGTCTGTCTGTCTGTCGTCTGTACTCTGCAGGCACGATAACTTTCGAAAGATTGCACAGATTGGATTTTGCTTTGACACACGTTTTTAAGGCCTAAAAAGAAAGAACAAGTTCGTAAACTAGCTATGATGGATGAAAATTGAAAAAGTGAGCACATTTTCAAAATATTTAAGACTATTTTTTTCAAGATTTAAAATTTCTATGCACGGCTATTTATAGTACTTGGAAATTTGAACAATTTTTCCTATTGACTTTTTTCAAAATAAATCAAAATTATCTGTCTTATAGCATTTTCAAAAATCCAAACAAACAAAACCAAAATGAACATTTTAAGCCAAACAATGAATTATATAAAAAAAAGTCAAGAGAGGGAAAACGTTTATTTTTCAAAGCCCGACAAGATTATCATGACAAATTTTTGAAGTTTGTCGAAAAGTTAAAAATTCTAATTTTGATCATACAAAAAATAACGGAAACTCAAAATTTTAAATTCCATTTTACGGCTAATCTTTGCAAGATACGAAAAAAATGAATTAACTAAAATAGCGCGCCCTAAAAAGATCTACAAATTTGTCATTAATCACTTCGATAGGATGCATAGTTTTTGTTCTTAGTCGTAAAAAACAATATTAAAAATAAAAAATTTAGGTTTTGTACAAACAGCGCAAGCTATGGAATAAATAAATAAATAGACAAATGATGCTCTTGCAAAAAATAGCGAAAACTCAATCAAAGTCATAAATAGTTTTTGATAGGACACGCAGTTATTGTTTTAATCGTTAAACATAACATTAAAAATTAAATTTTTCGAAAAACGACACAAGGTACAAACTAAAATTAACAAAATAAAGTTGTCCACCCTAAAAAGATCTATAAATTTGTTAGTAATCATTTTTAAATAGGGCAATTAGATTTTCTTTCAATCCTAAAAAAAAAGATTAAAAATGAAAAAAAAAAATTGTGGAAAAACGACACAAGAGACGAACAAAATCAAAAGAAAAATGTTGTTTAACCAAAAAATATCTACAAGTTTGTTATAAACTACAATTCCATTTTATTTACCAAAATTTTCCGGCTAACTTACAACTACTTTCAATATAAAAAATTAGATTTATGGTAAAACGACACAAGTTGTAGTAAAATGGTTAATAATAATTTTTATTTTAATAGAATGCCTATTTTTTAATGATAAAAGTAAGACAGTAAAAATACTTTTGTTTCAATACTAATGGATATCATGAATGGTAATAATATAAATTTATTGAAATGATATACATTTTTCAGGATGGGTATAATAAAATTTATTACAAAATGAAAAACAAATATTAAATTAACCATTAAAAAGGAGATTTGTACTGATATAGTTGAATATATACTGATAGAGTTGAACATAATGTAGAAAAGTTCGCATTTTCGACGAAATCGTGTGTGAAGCACGGGATACATGATGAGAATGTGTTCGTTAAAGCCGAAGGAGCTTTCACAAAAGAGAATTCACAATCACCAAATTACTGCTGTTGATGCTTGGATCTTTAGTTTTAAAAAGTCTGTGCGCAAGTGTGGGGAATATAGAAAGACCGAGCGCGTAGCACGAGGTATATACATTATCGAGCGTGAAGCGTGAGACAAGTATATTATCGAGCGAGCAGCGCCAGAATCAAGAGTTGCGCGCCGTAGGTGCGCATAAGCTTGCGAGCAAAGCGAGCAGGCACGTAGTGCCCTATGAGAGTACGCCCGCGTAGCGGAAGTTTTTTTTACTTTAGACATTAAAACAAATTGTTAACTTGAGAAAAACTTGTTTGGTATTAAAAATTCAGCAATATGAAATCCAGTGTATTTGTTCGCGTCGTCCAAAAAATTACTTATCCTGTTTATATGAGAAAAACTTTTTTGAGATTCAAAATAGAAGCATACGATATCTAATCTATTTTTTCGCACCGTCGAGACGCATGGATTGACCTATTGTTGAACCTTTTATGGCCCACCAGTGCGGATTAATGAAATTAAAAAAAATGTGCGTGTTCTGTTTATATGAGATAAAATTTTCAATATTAGGAATACTACAGTACTGTATCTTAAATGTTTGTTCACGTCTTCTAGACTCGTCGAATGACCTATTGACGAACCTTCTAAGACCTCTTATCATCTAGCAGTACCGAAATATAAATTTAAACAATATATTATTTATCTTGTTGATATGAAGAAAACTTTTAAAATATTGTATTTAATATGGTATCTACATTAATTTTATTTACAAGAATTTATTTCCCTATTATTCTCCTATTTTCGTGAAAAAAAATCCTATTTACCAGGTTTTGAAAGCATTTTGGGCTGTGAGGTCTGATTACGTCCTTACTTCTTATTATATTTTAGGAAGGAGCTGTGTCTCGTGTCGAGATATCACCCGATGAAAAAACAGTAGCTTTAGCGACGACTCGTGGCAGTGTTTGTCTTGTCACATTGAAACCGGCAATAAAACTCGTTGCAGTATCCGTGGAACATGTTGGAGAATATATAAAAAGCCTCTGTTGGAACGATAACAGTTCTGAGCTTTACAGCGGTGATGAAATTGGCAAAGTTTCAGTCATGGTTTTTTCATTCTTCACGGTATGTTTTGCACTCCGTATATGCATTAAAATATTATCTCCAAATTTTAAGCCAAATTGTGTAATACTAACAAGTTAGTTGGGTAATTTCCTTTTATTTCGCTAAGTCGGTTGCGAACTTATTTGAACAAATTTTGACTCTTAACTGTAATAAAATTCAATGTTTTTGAACTTCTATATCAATTTTCTTCATTTTTATTTAGAAATTTTTTTTTTCAAAATCCAAAAGTACAGAACAACGCCATATTTATGTGCATTATATAATAGGCAATGTAAAACTGAATTAAATCGACAGGGTGGCTACTGACCGGAAAACCCGGAACTTGGGCTAGAATTTTGAGCACCGAGAAATAGCCGGGAATTTGGTTGGAAGCCAAGAACTTCAGATTTGTTTAAAATTTTGAAAAAAAATGTATTGTCTCATTTATTCGAAAAATATGTTTGTAATTGTACTCAGTGTTATATTAACCATCTCCGTTAAAATATTAAATATTTATGAATATGTTGAAGTCTCGCCTATTTCATGTCCCCATACACGACTATTAAAAATTGCGCAGTTCCGTCACCTCCCGCCATGGTATCTGCACGTTCTCGCTCGAACCAGTGGCTGACCAATTAAAAAGAGAACCGAAGAGCGGGAATACCTCATTGGTTTGAATGGAGTATTTAAGCATGACGTCATGGGAATGCAGAAAACTTTTTCCAGAAAATATTCTAAACGTGAAAGTATGTCATAAATGTACGAATAGTAATATTTGTCAAGCGTAGAATGTATTTTCTCAGTCATCTTTCATTCTTTTTCTTGATTGGTGACCTTTCAGTGTCACGAAATTCAATAAAATATCTTAAATTTCAGGTTAGTGTATCAGATCGAGTAGTCTATCCTCAAATTCCAGACTTTTCAGACTTTAAAAATATTACCATTCAGGCCTTTATAACTTACTTGTTCGTTTATAATATTTCCTCCAAAAAGGCGTATTCAGTTGCAGTCCTACGCCAAGAACTATGCTGAACTTCCTGAAATTTCCACCTTTCATATATAACCGTGACGTCTTGCAACAATACTCACTATTCCGCGAAATATTTTAGCCGTTTTTTGATTCTATTGTATCGATTTCAGTTGGCAAATTATAATATTTCAAGGAAATTATATTTTTGTCACGCTGTACGTCAACAAAAACACTTGAATGCAGTGACATTATTTTGTTAAATATTCAATTATTTTCTTATAAATTTATCTTAAAAATTTTTCCAAGCATCAAAAAGTATTAAATAGTTTTAAATTTAACTCAAATTTTTCCTCAAAATTTTGTACAATTCTGAAACTTTGTCAACATATCTGAAATCTTCAAAAATCTTTTTGAATTTTCTTGTGAAAACTAGGAAGATTATGATTATATAACCTTAAATCGAATAAAAACAGAAACTTAAAAAATAAGTATTTTTTTTATATTAAACATCATTTTTCCCTTCAAAATATAATTTGCCTAAGATTTTTTTCTTTCTTGATAATTTCACCTTTTTATTAATAAAATTGCAAAAGTTTAGATTACAATGAAATTTTTGTTTGTTGAGGATTCAATTATATTGTTGAAAATTCTTTATTTCTGTGAATTTAATTGTTTTTGATTTAAAATTAGCATCTCTTTAGATTGAAATATGAACGTTTTTCGTATGTAGAAAATTAATCGTCTGGTCGAAAATTCATGTATTTGGTTCGAAATTTTACTATTTGTTTAAAAATGAACTTTTTTACTGACAATTCATTTTTTCGGGTTAAAGAATTAAACTATTTCTTACAAAATTCGTGTTTTTGCAAATATTTAATCTCTTTGGTGGAATATACAACAGGTCGAGATCTAATTTTTTTAGCTGAGGATCAAACTATTTTCTAGAAAATTCTACTTCATTGGATTTGGATTCTTTCGTTGTAGATTAACTTCTTTGTTGAAATTTTGATTTGAAGTATCTGAAATTTAAAAAAAAAATCTGAATTTTCTTTCGAAACCTGGAAAAATTATATTTGTATAACCTTAAAGCGAATAAATACAGAAACTTAAAAAATAAATCTTTTATTTTGTATTAAAAATTATGTTTCCCTTCAAAAATTATAATTGGCATACAATTTTTTTTCTTGGCTGATAAATATTTTTTGGTCGAAAAGTCAACATTTTTTTCTTGAAAATTTGTCTGTTTACTTTCAAAATTAATTTCTTTTAGTAGTAATTTCACCTTTTTATTAAAATTTCGACTGTTTGAATTAAAATTAAAATCTTTTTTTTGACGATTCAACTATATTATTGAACATTCGTTCTTTAAATAAATTCAACTGTTTTTTATTTAAAATTAACACTTTATATTGAAATATTAACTATTCATTTTTTGTTTGACAATTCACAATTTTAGCTGAAGTTCTTTTTTTTTGGTAGAGAATTTATGGATTTGATTGGAAATTGAACTCTTTAGTTGAATATTATTATTTTTTGTTTGAAATTCATATTTTAGGGTTAAAAAAATCAACTATTATTATGTAGAAACCCCGTTTTTTTAAAATTATTTCATCGTTTTCGTGAAAATTAATACAACTGATCTAAAAGTAATATTTTTTGTTTGCGGATTCAACTATTTTTTAGAAAATTGGCCTTTTTTGGACGTGGATTGTTTGTTTGAAGATGATATTTTTTGTTGAAATTATGATTGGAAATATCTGAAATTCTTAAAAGTCTTTTTGATTTTTCTTAAGAAACCTTTTAAAGCGTAGTGTGCTGTTGACAATATTAGCATTTAAAAACAAAATGCATGGCTATTTTTCTTTCGAATATTCGTTCTTTTTTAAGACTTGGGTATGAAAACTCTCTCAGAATTTAATTGTTAACAAATGTTTATAATATCTTCTATTTACAGGTAACCGGAATGTTTCAGGCACCAGCCTGCACATTAATGCAACTAGACTCGAGTATCGTTCAACTTAGTTTTTCCGCACCTCTTTTACTTGTATCGACCATAACTCGTTGCTATATTTGTGACACTGTTTTGGAACAATATAAGCAAATAGGAAACAAGGCAAGGGATGGCGAGTACGGAGCATGTTTTCTGAAACCGCTTCTGGAGAGCGAAGAATCGCCAAAAACAGAGGAAGAAGAGAACATTTCTAGAAGAAGGACGTTCAGTATAAATACTGAAGGCGAGGGTTCAAGTCTAAATGAAAGTCAATTCAAAATATTCTGCGCAAGACCGGGTTCGCGGCTTTGGGAAGTAACAACTAATGGCACTGTTATTAAAACTCATCAGTTTAAGGAAGCTTTAGCGATTCCGCCTCTGCCTGTTTACAAAGTTACCAAAGAAATGAAGGTATACTTCTAAAAAGAAAAGTGGCGCATCATATATTCATTGTGGATTAGGGTGGGCCAAAAAAGTAAATAGGTTGAACTCCAAAAATCCACGTGGTCTAAGACATTTTGTATGCTACAAGGTAGTTTTATGCCTGATACATTCATACATTTTAAGATTCTTGCCTACTGCAGAATGCTACAGACTTTACACTTTTTCCCCTATTTCCGCCTTCTTCTCTTTTTCAAAGAAGTTCTCTTGTTTTCCTCTATTTTCAAGAAACTTCCCCTTTTTACAACTTTTTTTTGTTGATCTATTGTTGTATTTTTGGTTCAGAATTAATCTCTTTTGGTTGAAAATTTAATTCTTTTGTTGAAAATTCAACTATTTTGTTGCAGTCACATTTTTTGTAAAAAAAATCAACCACTTGGTTAAAAGTTAAATTACTCTGTTAAAAATTCATTATTTATTGAAGATTCAACTATTAGATTAAAAATTTGTATGTTTGTTTTTGGCTGAAAATTTATTTTCTTAGTTACAAATTGAACTATTTCCTTTTTTGTCTGAAAATCGATCATTTTTAGTTAAAAACTCAATTGTGACATTTTTTTGGTTGAGAATTCATCTTTTAGGGTTGAAAATTTATCTACTTTGTTAAAAGATGAACTTATTTGTTGCAAATTTGTTGTTTTTTTTTGGGAAAATCAATTTTTTGAAATGAAAATTAACCTATTCTATATTTAGCTGAAAATGGATCGTTTTTAGTTGAAAACTCAATTGTTAAAGTTTTTGTCGAGAAATCGTCTTTTTTAATTGAAAGTTCGTCTACTTGGTTGAAAGTCGAACTGGGTGAAACTATAGGTGAAACATGTAAATTCCTATGTAGGATCCTATATTGGATCCTATGTAAGTTCCTATATAGGATCATATATAGGATTCTATATAGGACTTTTAATTAGGGAGGTTACTGGTTTCATTTTAAAGTTTACATATTTCCGAAAGTCATGTAATTTTATCAGATTCAATATTGTAGTTTACAAGTTTCCATGGACAAGAATCATTAAAAATTGATAAGTATATCAGGCATAAAACAAGTGTTGTACTCTTCGTTGATTAAAACTTCAATAAGCTTGCGATATCTGGATTATCTTCTTATCAGACTTTTTAGGATAAACTCTTTAGGATAAGCTACTTGTTCTGCTTATAGCCTACAAAAACTTTAAAGCCTCGTGGATTTATGAAATTAAAAAAATTGTTTTTTTTTTCTAGATAGAAACGAATCGCTCTTGGCCTTCTCAATCTTTGATGTTCTTTCAACTTTCACCAATGTATGGAGAATTTCTCTTTTCCTACACCCCAAGTGGTATATATATTCTGGACCCTACGAATGCATCTGTAATTCTTTGGAGCAATGAATTTATAAATATATCGGAAGCTCATGTTGTTAATGACGAAATCTATTTAATGACACAATCAGGAAAATTCCATTGCTTGACGCTGTCTTCAGTAGATTCCTTAATAGTTACCCTCTATGATAAGAAACTTTATGAAGACTGCCTACAAACATCTATCACTTTTAGATTCAGTATGTTAAAATCCATAGTGAATCCAGATTTAAAATCTGATTTTCAAGACTTAAAATCTGATCATCCAGACGCTGAAATCTCGGATATTCTTCCTCTTATATCGTTCCTTCGATCAACGTTAAATCAGCCAAAGAAACTTGAATGTGGTATCGTCGTTGTTAATTCAGGGACTAACAAAAATAGTCCCGAGCCTTGTGGGTCCGGAACTTTGGGTAGTTTTGAAACTAAGATTGAGCAAGAGGAAAATTTCATATGCAATGGGGTCGAATTTACTAACGGAGACATTGTAGAGCGACGCGAGAAAAAGGAGGAAAAGAGAAAAATGAAAGAAGAGAAGATTGAAAAAGAAAAGAAATCGGAATCAAATGTTCACGTGGCAATGTGCAGTTTGCAGACAGAGTTGGAACCTCTTCATGAACTCGTCGAGTCTTTGAAATCTTATGTGGAAGAAGCAGATGTTGAAAAAGTGCTCTTGAAAGTTGCTGACATGACAAAAGATGTGAAAAGGAGGTAAAATATTTCATTTATGGATATTGGCAGTTGCATACATATTATAGTTTTTTTATCAAGTATTTGATAATTTTTATCTAATCTTATTATTATCGTATTATTTTTTATAATATTATGGCATGTTTTAAAATGTTCTAGAACGTTCAGGAATTTTCAATTTGATTATTTCTGAATATTATACAAAATATGTTTGTGTTATTTTAATTGATTGAAGATGCGTTTTTCTCAAAATCCCTGAAAATTTTGGACTGCTTTTAATGTTCTACAATATTTTAGAATTTCTTTATTGATTATTATGGTGGGTTCGAAAAAAGTGGAAGTGAAAAACAGTCTGGCCCTGAAAAATTCCATTTTGGATCTCTTATAACCTGTAGGCTGTTTTTTATTTATACACGCATGGGTTGATTTCCTCCCAAGCGAAATTTCACATTGAAATTTCTGTTAAACCGTTAATGGACAGGGTGCGGCACTCCCCCCTCTTTTTTTCATTGAAAATTGGTACTAAGGGGTTATTTGGGTCACTGAAGACGAATTCAAGGACAAAATTCGAAATTTCAAAAAGGGTCCCAGATAACAATCGTGCTACGCACATCACCAGCACTGCGTGATTCTCACCTCATGCGTGCGAAAACGCAGCGTTCTCACTAACATCGAGTGATGG